>JABXES010001839.1:0-41134 GCA_013375695.1 Dictyostelium brefeldianum
TTTTTTTTTTTTTTTTTTTTTTTTTTTTTTTTTTTTTTTTTTTTTTTTTTTTTTTTTTTTTTTTTTTTTTTTTTTTTTTTTTTTTTTTTTTTTTAAATATCTTCGTTTACTAAAAGAGAATTTGAACTTTCTCAATCTATATTATTTGAATATTATAAATTTTAATATTTATAAAGTAGTATATATATCTATTTTAAAAAAGAGAGAGAGAAAAAAAAAAAAGAAAAAAAAAAAAACAAAAAAAAAACAGATATAAAAAGACAAAGATAGAGAATTTAAATTGGGGGTTTTTTTGCTATTTAATATTAATCGTGCGAACAACAACCGTGTGTGTGTGTGAGTGTGTGTGTGAGTGTGTTTGCGATACTTTTTTTAAGGGGTAGTAGTTATTTTTTTTTATTTATCTATCTCTATGTCTCTGTGTTTATTGTTATTGTGTGTTTTATTGTGTGTGCATTCGCGTGTGTCATTAAATTAGTATATAAATTATACATACATAAATTTGAAAATTAAATAAAATTACTTTTATTTACAATTTATGTCTTCTACCTGTCAATAAATGTGTCAGTGTGTTGAGTGAGTGTGAGTGTGTGAGAGTGTATGTATGTTTTTTTATATGTATGTGTATGTAAATAGTACAACAACAACAAAATAACATCAAATAATATCATATGATATATATGTAGACAACACCTTTATATTTGTTTATATACAATTGGGAACTCTTTTTATTTTATTTGTTTATATTTTATTATATTTAATTAACTATTACTATTTACTATTTTTAAATTCAATAATATCTTTTTTAAATTTAATGATCACTACTTTAAAATATATTAATAATATATTTTTTTTTTTTTTGAAAATATATTTTTTGTAAAATAATCCAAATTGACACCAAATCTAAAAGAGATTAAAAAAAATGTGCATTATCAAGAGTATTTAAAGAATTTTTTGTGTTTTTAAAAACAAAAATTAAATTTTTTTAAAAAAATTTGGCCAAAAACATTAAAAAAAAAAAAAAAAAAAAAATTGTTAGATATTTTCATGATTGAACAAATTAAATTTAATTTATTTTGATTTAATTTGAGTGGTGATAAAATGACAATATAAAAAAAAAATAAACAAGATATTATATTATTTACAGACGCAGTGTGAATTATATTTAATTTTGTAAATGTGTAAAGATGATATCTCTTGCTCACTCATCACTTATTTTTTTATTAATTTTTTAAATGATCTTTGAAACTGACAAGGATTAATTAAATTAAAATCACCACATGCATTAAATGATTTAACAAGGTTTGAATAATCATCCAATAGTGGTAATTTGTTATGAGTTGATATGAATAGATTTTCAATTGATTGATTTAAATTTAACAATTGAAAAATTTCAACGAGATAATTTTCAAAGTAACTACCAGAGAATATACCATCGATTAAATTTTGATTACCCATATTATCTGTAACCAATGATTTCGTATTGATAATCAATGTAATTGAACGAAGTGATCGGTTTAATGGTAAACATGAAAATAGTTCAACTACTTGTGATATTTCTGTAACATTATTTATCACTAAATTTGATAGCACGCTACTATTTTCCAATAATGCCAATAAATTAATTTCAAAATAAATTCCAAATGCTGCAGTGTCATCATTATCATGATTACCAGTACAATTATCAATTACCAATGTTTCCAATGTATTTGCCAATGGATAATAATCAAATAATTCATAACTATGAGTTAAATCTGGTGTGAATGTCAATACTGAACATTGATTAAAGTAACGCTGTAATTCATTTGATGATTTCTTGTTGTGAATTGATAAAAATTTATCATCTGGATATGGACTTGTAATATATATTTTACCTTTGTTATTGTTGGGCGTACTGAAAAGTTGATACAATTCATTAACCAATGGTAATAACCAATAATCACAAGTTGAATTACCAATTGAAATTGTACATACTAAACTAGGGTTGACACAAGTTTTTAAAATTGATTGAAAGAATTCAATTACATTATCAACTTCAGAATGTGATAGCGATGCCAATGACAAGGATATAGATTGTAAATTTTGATTGGTTGATTGATTTGATGAAATGTTATCAATGATACGATTATATGATGATGAGTCACTTGATATGGAATCTAGTGTTATTGACTTTAAATTTGGAAATGATGAAATCTCTGCAAATATATTTAAATGACGTTCTAAATCATTTTCCAAACAACCAATTAAATCAATAGATTGAGCATTTGAAAACAATTGGCACCATTGGTTCATTGGGTATGTTAAAATTTGAGTAAATGAAAAATGAATCAATTGAGTAAACAAACAAAATCTAGTACCTGGTTTAATGGATGTTTTAATCTTCATTGATCTAGCTGATTGATAACAAGTGTTTAATTGATTACTTGCAAATTCAAACCAATCTTTACAAACTAAACAAAGTGTCATCTTCCATTCTGAAGGTATATCACTGCATGAACGATATATACATTCAATTAAACAACGATAACCATCTCTAAAACCAACACTATCAACCAGTAATGGCATCATTGGTCTTTTCAATGATTTCAATAAATCTGATAATGACGGATTATACGATGAAGATGATTGAATAATTTTTACAATTGATTCCTTATTTCTTAATGTCAACTTTTCAAATTGTTTCTTAAATCCACTACTTTGTGATAATTGAGCAGGATAACTAAGTACCAATTTCTTTAAAAATTTATATGATGATAATGGTAAAACTTGATTTAAAAATAATAAAAATCTTGGATTACGTCTATCAATAAATAATGAAAAGTCATTACTACTACTATTGCTGCCAACTATTGATGTGGTACCATAATTTTTATAAAATAATAAACTTTGTTTTATAATTGAATCGTAATGAATTGATTTTGAACCAGGTACATATTCATTATTTAAAATTAACATTAACTCTATGAATGGTGTTATATTAACATTTGAATGTTGTCGTTTACGAGTGTATATACAATTTAAAACACCTTGCATAAAATTTGAATAAATGTCATCATTACTTGGCAATGATTGAATTAATGATGTCAATTGTGGAATTAATAAATGAATGAATCTAACACTCTTTTTATTACCAGCAAACATGAACACATTTACAACAGATTGTGGTAACTTTTCAATTATTCCATTATAAATCTTTGTTATTCTTTCTCTTTGTGAATCAGTTGTATATGCATTTGGACAATATTTACCAATTACCCTTAAAAAATGTAATGCATTTATAAATGATTTAATTTTACAATCTTGATTACTATCATCTTGATTATTATTTTCACCATCATCTTCATCTTCATTAATACCAATAATATTATTTTCATTTCCAACAATTGGTGATATACTTATATTAATTGACCCACTACCACCATTACCACCACTACCAGTACCACAAGTATTATTTGTAATATTACTAAAATTATCATCAATATTTAATTTTATATCTTTTTGAAGTATTCTTTCAATGTAACAATTAAATTCATACCATGATGAATGACGGTAATAAAAGTCAAGAAAAATTGGAAATATGTCACGTTTACATAAACAAATGGAACCAATGAATTTCAAAATGAATTGAATATCTGTAATACGTAATTGATCGGTAAATTCATTTAATATTTCACCCAATATAACCATACTACCAGTATGTTTTGATTCTAAACTTTTAACAATTGAATTTATAGATATATAAAACAATTGAATATAATTATCACCACATAATCTATACAACTGAACCAATGACCTAATTATACTTTCATAAACCAACGTGTTTGCATCGTCCAACAATATAAATTCAATCATTCTAAAATGTTTCATTAAAATTCTAATATGGCCAACTAATCCCATTTCCTTAACACCACCATGTAATCTAATAATGTAAACTATACTTTCTAATACTTGATATTTCTTATACCCATTCAATACACCATCGCCACCTGTACCAGTACCACTACCTGTTGAAACTACAATTTGAATTAACTTGTTTAAATATTCATTTGTTACCATTGATGACGACTGTTTAAAAAATGATTTACCAATTACAGATTTAATCAATACATTTAACATTTCAAAACTTGATGATTGAATAAACAGTTTTGATAATTTACTAAAATGTGGTTCTAATATTGAAACAAACATTTTTTGATCTTTACTACTCGCCAATAGTAGTTTCTTTAATATATTTAATAGTCTATCCTTGTGTTTATATATTTCCAATATAATTCTTTCATAAAATTGTTCGGTATCTAAAAAATTATTTAAATGTAATTCTAAACATTCAATTCCTTTTTCTTTTAATAAATCATATGAATTTATTATATTAAATATTGTACTATAATTGTAGTATAAATTCATTGTTAGTAATGTGTGCATATTTACTACTATTATATTATTTACTATACATACTTTAAAAATATTAATTTATTATCTTTTAATAAATATGAATTGTTACCTAATGATAATATAAAATTTGAACATCTTGATTGATCATCTGGATGACTTGTTACTGACCAATATGTTGTAAAATATTGAAATGTTTCATTTTCAATTATTGCACTACCAAAAAACTTTTTTAATTCTCTATAATTTTTATCCTATATATTGTTTATGCATGAATTAGTATGGGTGATATGATGTATGATATGAGTAGAAGGAGTGATACATGCATTTTTACAATATAAAAATAATAATGGAATTAATAGGATATAAGATTCTTTTAATGTATTTGGATTAACTATATGATTGAATGGTATTGGAATTGGTGGAGTTGTTTGAGATGATATATCACTGAATGAATCATCAAAACTTCCACTACTTGAATTTGGTGTGAATGGTGTAAATGGTGTATTTAAATAATAACTACTCTTTGTTGGTGTGTGTATTGGTGATGTTGAATTTGGTGATAATATATTTAAATTGTTACTACTGTTGTTGTTATTGTTATTATTACTGTTATTCATTATATTACTATTTAACATTCTTGTTGGTGATAATGGTGATAGTGGTTCAACTAATCTTCTATTTTGTGAAAAGAATCTATTTTGACATAATAAATCTAACATTGCAACCAAATTATTCTGATCAATCGAATCCCTTAATTCTACATTTAATATCAATTTAAACATTGAATCTATTACAATCAATATTGCATCTGAACTTGATTTCTTATCTAACCATACAACTCTAACTAATTTCAATATACATTGTAATAACCTTTTACATATTATTTTATTATTCTTTTCTCTATATACTCTATTATAATACTGTAGACAATTATGAAATATATTAATATCATATGATATCATACATTCACATACATATATAACCATAATTAACACCTACATCTGTAAATTCTGTTATATATTCTACTATTGTATCTGTACTAATTGAATCTAGTGTCTTTTTAGAATGAAATAAATGGGTTTCTAAAAATATAAACTTTGCATTACTATCTACATATTTAGATTGATTGTATATATTTGTTGTTGACGTTATTGCACCACCTTTGAAATTGATCATCTTTGGTGTCTTGTAGTATGTATAAATACTAAGGTGGTGTGTATATGTGTTGTGTTGTATTTATTTATCTATGTATGAAAATATGTTTCTCTATAGCAAAATAAAAATATTTCAAAAGGGGTACCGTTAAAAAAAAAAATAAATGAAAAATGAAAAAATAAAGTGAAAATTCAAAAAAAATATCACTTTTTGAAATTGCGTCATTAATAAATTATATGCAAAAAACGTGACATTGTTTATATGTGTAGTTTATATGTTTATTTCATTATCAATGTTTAATAATTGACATGTTTTTTTCCATAGTAATTTAGAGTTTTTAGGATCTTGTGCAAATTTAGAAGGTGTTGTTTCTTTAGTTAATTGAAAGTATTTACCTTTAACATTGGATTTATTTAATGCTAGTGATGATAAATTCTCGCCCATTGTTTTTAAAGAGTCACCCATCGTTATAGTTAAAAAAGGTATGATTATTTTCTTTGCAAACCAATTTGTTTCTCTGAAAATTTGTGTTAATGCAAAACCAGGATGAAGTGAATTGACTTTAACATTTGACCCTTTTTCTTCTAATTTCTTTTGTAACTCTTTTGCAAAAAGTATATTGAACAATTTTGATTTTGCATATTCAATAGGTGAATAAAATTCAGATTTTTTAATTATAATTGATTTATCAATATCAAATTTTGTTATTTCGTCATGCATTTTAGATGAAACTATAACAATGTTACCACCATTATTTGCAGTACTTTGATTTAATTTTGGTAATAATAGTAATGTTAACAATGAAGTACCCAAATGATTTACAGCAAATGTTGTTTCGTATCCATCAACTGTTGTTGAATATTGTGATGTCAGTATACCTGCATTACAAACTAGTGTATCTAATGGTGTATCCAATTTATGAAATTCTGATGTAAATGATTTAATTGATTCAAATGAAGATAAATCCATTTTCATTAATTGTAAATCAGCATTTGGATTAACCAATTTTAATTCTTTTAACACCTTTTCACCCTTTTCTATATTTCTAACTGGTAATACCAACTTTGTATTCTCTTCTTTAACAAGGAAATCTAATGTTGCTCTACCAATACCATCTGTACCACCTAATATGTATAAAATAATCATATTAATATCAATGTATATGCTATATACTATAGGTGTGTTTAAAAATTAAACATACCTGTTAATACTATTACCTTTTTATTACAGGCATGTGTATCTTTCACTTTAGAAAAAAGAAATGGTAAATTAATTCTGAACATTCTTTGTCTAAAAATATGAAAAAAAAATATCAAAAAAATTTTTAATAAATAAAATAAAATTTAATTTGCGAAGCCATGGTGCAAACAAAAACACATAATTATGATGAATTGTAGTTTATTTATAAATTTATGTCATTGTTAATGTTTAATAATTGACATGTTTTTTTCCATAGTAATTTAGAGTTTTCAGTTTATTGTAAAATATTTACCTTTGACATTTGATTTGTTCAATGTTAATGATAGTACCCTGCCCCATAGTTTCTAATGAATTATCTTTCATAGCAACAAGTGTTGTATATATATATTCTTACAAACAAAGAAACTAGCTTCTCTAAAAATTGGATGAAGTGAATTCACTTTAACATTTGACCCTTTTTCAAGTAGTTTCTTTTGTAATTCCAATGCAAACAATAAATTGAATATTCCCAAGTAGGTGAAAATTCATGTTGTTGAATTACACTTGATTTATCAAAATCAAAATTTAATATTCTTTCATATAATGATGAAACAATTAAAATGTTACCTCGAACATCTATAAACAGTTAAAATTTTAAATTAATTTAAAAAAAAAAAGTCTTTATTTCACAACCAACCAATAGAAACAAGTTGTCTTTAATTTATATCTTTAATTAAAAATTAAATAAATTAATTAATTAAATATGTATTTTTGGTATGACGATATAAATATACATAAATATTTATTATGTCATAAACACACAGGTCCAGACACTGTATAGATTTAATAAATAAACAAATAAATAAATTTATGTGAGAGCATCATTTACTAACATGTTAATGATATCATGTTTTGTTTTGATTGTTTTACACACATACACCAAATGTGTTGATCATGTGATGATTGATTGTTAAATATTATTAATATTACATTATGTATCGATAATGAGAATGTGTAAATTAACAAGATCATAACTTCCTACTGTGCAAGGATGTTTTATAAATATAAATTTTATAATTTCACACAAAACAACACATTATGATACATGTAAAATAAAATATCAGAAAAAAACACAAGTGTTCAGTTTACAAGTTGTTTTCTCCAATATCAATCAACTAAAAAAAGTTTTTTTTTTTTTTTTTTTAAATTAATTTTTTTTTCATTTTTTTTTTAATACACCAAAATAAACACCCTTATTTATTTTTTATATACATATAAACATCCCATTCATTATTTATATATATATACACTATATTATACTGTTTTGGATTAAATAAAGTTAAATAATACAATTATAAACACACATACACACTTTTTTCACACATTATTTGATTTTTTTTTTTCATTTTTTTTTCAATTTTTTTTTTTAAAATTTTTTTTTTTATATCAGCAAACAACATAACCACCATCTTAGATATCTTGTACATATATAATAAATCACACATACACAACACACATAAACTAAACACAACAATAATAATAAAAATAATAACATTAATATACATAAAAAATATACGTATACATAATAAACATTATAAATAAAACACACGCTCAACATATATATAAAACACTCATATAATAAATATAAATAAATAAAGAATTAAAATGTCATCAAGTGAAGATATAGATAAACATGTTTTAAGAAAGTATGAAGTTTCACAAAAATTAGGTAAAGGTGCATATGGTATTGTATGGAAAGCAATTGATAAAAAGACCAAACAAACAGTTGCACTTAAAAAGATTTTTGATGCCTTTCAAAATGCAACAGATGCACAAAGAACATTTAGAGAAATTATGTTTTTACAAGAGTTACATGGTCATGAAAATATTATCAAACTATTAAATGTAATTAAAGCTGATAATGATAGAGATATTTATTTAGTTTTTGAATGTTTAGGTAAGTTGTATTTGAACACACATATTATTATATAACACTCACACATATATACAAGATATTAATATCAATTTTATTATTATTATTATCACTATTTTAGAAACTGATTTACATGCAGTTATTAGAGCAAATATTTTAGAAGAAATACATAAACAATATACAATTTATCAATTATTAAAGGCATTAAAATATATGCATTCTGCCAATGTATTACATCGTGATATAAAACCAAGTAATTTATTGTTAAATAGTGAATGTTTGGTGAAAGTAGCAGATTTTGGACTAGCACGTTCAATTGCATCATTGGAATCAGTTGCTGAAGCAAATCCAGTGTTGACAGAGTACGTTGCTACACGTTGGTACAGAGCACCAGAAATTTTATTAGGATCAACAAAATATACAAAAGGTGTTGATATGTGGTCAATTGGATGTATTCTTGGAGAGTTACTTGGTGGTAAAGCAATGTTTCCAGGTAATTCTACAATGAATCAATTGGATTTGATTATAGAGGTGACTGGCCGTCCAACTGCTGAAGATATTGAAGCAATTAAATCACCGTTTGCTGGTACAATGTTGGAATCATTACCACCATCGAACCCACGTTCTCTATCTGATATGTATCCACAAGCATCTGCAGATGCATTGGATTTACTTAGAAAACTATTACAATTCAATCCTGATAAACGTATAACTGCAGAGGAAGCATTGGATCATCCATTTGTAACACAATTTCATAATCCTGCTGAAGAACCACGTTGTGATCGTATAATTAAAATCTCTATTGATGACAGTCAAAAATATCCCATCACTGAATATAGAAATAGATTATACAATGATATTATCAAAAAGAAAAAGGAAGAAAGAAAAAAACAATCTTTAAATCCAACAAAACCAGATACAAATGCTCCAACTTTATCAACTTAATCATCCAAATATATAAGGACAAATTGTTAATTATTTGTATTCTCTCCACCTCTACCCACTCTCTTTATATAATATATATTTTGTATCCATTCAAACAACAACAAATAACCAAACAAACAAACCCACATCAAACAAAAAAACTGTATCCTTTTAAAACAAAATTTTCTGTATCTTTTCAACTCTTTCTCTCCTATCTTTTTTAATCTGTTTTTTAAAAATATAAGTAATAATAAAACAAAAACAAAACAATTGTAATAAATAATAAATAAATAAATAAAAAGTCTAAAAATAAATAAAAAGATGATTATATTAAAAAAAAACAACTAGTACCTCTTTGAAGTTATACTTTATATACACTACTTTTTATTATTGACTATTTAATTGATTTGTTTTAAATTTAGCATAACCTTCAATTGGAAAATCAAATGCTTCATCAATTTCATCTTTTGGAGAATAATATTCTAGACAACGATATATTAGATTATCCAATGCAACTACCATACAATTTAATTTACCTGCCCATAAACCACAACCAACAAAACGACGTAACCTTTCAATGAATGGTACTTTTGGTGCTTTACTAACAATATCATAAACAGTTTCAGTACGACGTGCAACATCATTCCAATCATACATTGATCTAATTTCTTCATGTGTTTCCAATGGTGTTGATTTTAATTTGATTATAGCATCTGTTAGCTTTTCTTCAAGATCATCACTTTTAGGTTGTGCTAATGATATCATATGTGGTGGTAACACTTCAGGTACTCCACCAACTTTAGTTGATACTACGTATAATCCACAACTTGCAGCTTCAACAATTGCAATGCAAAATGCTTCTGTCAATGATGAATTTAAAAATATATCACCTCTAACCAATACATTTCTAACGTTAGAATGTTTAACACTACCCAATAGTTCAACACGATCATGTAATTGATGTTTTTCTCTCATTTCTTCCAATGATACTCTCTTTGGACCATCACCACCAATAACAAAATGAACATTTGGAAATTGTTTACATATATTTGGTATAATATCAATAATTAAATCTATACCTTTTCTATATACTAATCTACTCATAATAACAATTGTAACTGTAAACAAATTTAAAAAGAACACAGTGTTAGTAGTTTTAATACGCTAAGGTATACTGTATTATATTAAAAATATTTACTTTTGTTTGGATCTCTTTTTGAAGGATCAGGTGTAAATTGAGTTGTATCTACAGCATTTGGTATAACGGAAACTAAATGTGGATCTAATTGAGCACGTAATACTGTATTTTCTTTACTTGTATTTGATACACATATAACATGTGATATATCAGACAATGTAAATTTCAATAATTTATTCATATGAATACTACTTGCATCAGCAAAACCAAATAATGAATGATCAGTAAAACATGTACTATATCCCATAGTTCTAGCATGTAATATACTTTCATGTGCTAATGTTGAAAACGCCTGCAAATATTATTTTTCTCATTAGAATGACATAAACATACGTACACGTACATTATATAAATGTAATGTGAATGATAAAACTTACTTGATGACAATGTACAATTTCAATTCTTTCTCTTATTAATATCTTTCTAAATAATGGGAATGTAAAGTATAGTGTTGGGAATGAAGATTGATTATAAAATGGAGCTTGTGGTATATAATATACTTTTAAACCATTTG
Organism: Dictyostelium brefeldianum; assembly: GCA_013375695.1. Taxonomy (NCBI): domain Eukaryota; phylum Evosea; class Eumycetozoa; order Dictyosteliales; family Dictyosteliaceae; genus Dictyostelium; species Dictyostelium brefeldianum. Next base: position 11,296 of record JABXES010001839.1, read on the forward strand.
TAACGTATCGTATACCAAATCTATCACCATAACTATGTGTAATAATGATTACTTTATTTCCTCTTTTAATTAAACATTGTGATAATTGATATAAATGTTCTTCAACACCACCCATGTTGGGATAAAAGAAATCTGATACCATTGCAATTCTATATTTTCTTTCATTATTCGGTATATTTACAAAATTATTATTTATATTATTATTTATATTATTACTTTCATTTATTATTTGTTGTTGCTGTAGGTTATCCATATTTTAATTTTTATAAAAAATAAAAAAAAATTTCAAATTTCGCACATTTTGCCTAATTTTTTTTTTTTCATTTTTCATTTTATTGATTTTTCAACAAATACACAGATAAAATATACATATATATACACGATAATATGTATACAAATGTTGTAGTTGGTAAATTAAAGTTAAAAGGTGAAGTACCAGATTCACCTGATCATCATAAAAAAAAAAAGAAATCAAAAAAAGTAAAATCAATAACATCAATAGCACAAGTTGAAAACAATAATAACGATACAAATGATAATGAATCAAGTACAATTAAAGTATCAAAAACATTAACAGATGCAGAAAAAAGACACAAAGAAAAATTAAATAAAAAAGAACAAAAAAGAATTGATCAACTAGTAAACAAATCACATAAAGAGAAAATTGAAGAATATAATAAAAAATTATCAAGTCTTTCAGAACATCATGATGTACCTAAAGTTGGTCCTGGTTAATTAGTAATAACAACAACAACAGTAGACAACAATAAAAGTAAAAAAGTTAATGTATATATACAAATATTATTAAAAGTGTTTATTATCTATTTATCATAAACAACCATATCAACATCATTATTATTAACAGCAACTAATGAATTTGTTGTAGGTGGAAGTGGTTGTTGTGGTTGTACGATTGGAGGTGGTGGATATAATTTATTTTGAGTTGAATTAATTTCTTCCATTTGTTGTAATGTTTCATTAATTGTATTACCAATTAATAAACGATGTGATATTAATCTTTCCATTCTTTTAACGTATTGTAATTTCATAGAATCATTTGATTGACGAAGATTAACTTTTAAACGTGAATATTCATCACGTTGTGATTCCAATTGAGAGATTGTTTTTTCTAATTCACGTTGAGCATCTTCAACAACTTGTTTATTTGATGATTTTAATTGTTCAATATTCTCTTCGCGTAATTGAATATCATTTGATTGATCTAATTTTTCAGATTTCAAAGTTGATTTTTGTTTTTCATATTTTTGACGTACTCTATTTAATTCAGATTCTTTATCTTGAATACACTCTTTTTGAATATCATTTGAGTTGCTTGTTTGTTGAGTTTCCTTCTTTAAATTTAACATTGATGTATTGAGTTCACCATTTAACAATTGAAGATTTTTAATAACTGCTTTTAAATCTGATATTTCAATTTTATCAAATTTATTATTACCACCAGTAAAAGTGAATGAAATTTGATATTTATCAATAATCATGTTGTTATGGTCAGTTACAAGTAACGCTTTACAAGCAATTTCTTTATATGTTTGAATTAACTTTTCAACATCGTATATTGATTGTTTAATTTCTTTTGTTTTCTCTTGTTTCAATTGATCATGACGTGACTGTTCACGTTGAACTTTATCTAATTCATCTTGAAGTTCAGAACGTTCTTGAAATATCTTTTTTGCGTCAACTGAATTATTTTGTTGAATGAGTATACGCGATTCGTAATCTTGTTTCTTCTTTGACAATTCTTTTGATTGTTGATTATATGATTGGTATTCTAATTTACTTTGATCAATTGTATATTGAAGTGATAATGTTTCATGTTGATAATCTTGATTTAAATCTGTTGTTACTATTATTTCTTGTGTAGTTTGTTCAATTTTTAATTCTAATTGTGATTGTTCGTCTCTTGCCAATTCAGATTCCAATGCATTTATATCATCAATATATTTCTTATTTCTGTCCATTATATCTTGAGTTTCTTTAACCAATCTTGAATTTATATCACCATGTCTATCATGTAAGAAATTGTCTACTTGATTACCTTCTTCACCAGCAAGAAATGATTTATACGATATGAAAACATGGTTTGTAAATAAAGTGTAGTTTGTTTCTGTACTATCGGATATTTCAATTTCAACATCGCCTTCTAATTCTTTTAATTTTACAATTTGTTCATATTCAATTAATTCAACTATCCAATTAATTGCACCAAATAAATGACCTTTTGAATGATTTGTACCAACAGTACTAAAAACACGTTTTGTGAAATTAACTGAACGGTATCCAATTAATTTAAAAAATGTAATTATATCTTCTTCTGGTTTATCTGCTGATGTCTTGAAATGAGGATCAAAATGACATATTAAAAATTTCATCAATCCAATAACTTCACTCATAAAATTATCTTTTGTAATTTGTTTTGGATAACCTTTATGATGATTATTTAAAAATTGTTGAAGTTTTAATAAACATTGATTTTGAAATTTAATGTCTGATACTGGTCTAGTTTCTTGTCTTAATATAATTCCACCTGTTGTTGTAGTACCACCTATTCCACCGCCACCTGCATTAATTGATAATTTTGAATTTGGACCAATTGATTTCTTTGGTTGTTGATTTGATTGAATATGTGATGTTGTTAATAATGATGTTGGTGGTTGAATCATTGTTTGTCTACTAACTCCACCTCCACCTGTTGGTGCAATTGTACTTCTAATTGTAGTGTTATTACTAACGCCACTATTATTACTAATCACACTATTATTAAATACATTTGCACCTAATGATTGTCTATTATTTGATGACGATGGTGGTATTAAACTAAGTCTATTGATATTATTTATATCACCATTAAATTGATAATTATGTTGTTGTAATAATTGTTGTTGATGTAAAAATTGTTGATTTTGAATTTGATTTAATTGTTGTTGATTTAATTGTTGTAATGGTTGTGGTTGTTGTTGTTGTTGTATTGTTTGTTGTAGTTGCGGTTGTTGTTGTTTTCTCATTGGTGGTCCTAAAGAAGGTCTAGCTGACATATACTGTTGTTGTGCTTGTAATTGTTGTTGTTGTAACATTTGTTGTTGTAACATCTGTTGTTGTTGTAGCATTTGTTGTTGTTGTTGTTGATATGTTAATGAATTCATTTTTATTACATATATACTCTATCACCAGTGAATAAAATATTTTAATTTAAAAATAACAACGAATACATTTTTTTTAAAAATTTTGATCATTTTGGCGCTAAATTAGATTATTTTTTTTTTTTATTTTTCAATTTTTTTTTTTTATGAAAGTGTGACTGACCAGATATATTAAATAGAATATAGATAAATATAGATATAAAAATGAATTCAACATTTGTTCAAATACCAACATTAAATTTAAATAAAAAAGAGAGAAAGAAAAAGAGTAGTAGTAGTGGTTTAGATCAAAATATAACAGCAAATAATTTATTACCAAAATTACAAAGTGAAGGTGGTATTGGTCAATGTACAACATCAACAACAGGTATAACAATATTACAAAATTATCAACCGAGTATACCACAGCAACAACAAACCAGTGCAAATAGTACACCAACTTTATCATCAAGTAAAAAGCAAGCAATTGGAATCAACGAAATACCAGAACATTTATTAATTCGTGATATGATTTATGTATTTCAAGGTATTGATGGCGTATACATTAAATATAATAAAAAGACTGATTCATTCACAATCGATGAAAATACAAATAACACATTATTAAATAACGAACCTGCATACGTACCAAAACCAAAAAGAGATCTAGTATACCGTCTTTGTGAATTTGGTTGGTTATTTAAAAAAATTAGATTATTCATTATCAACAATGATTTCAAAAATTCGGGTTTAACAAATCAAGTAAGTAATAGACATACTTTAAATTACGATGTATACTAATATTATTTATATGATGACATATGACAGAGTTTTTGTTCAGCAATAAATGATGAATTGGTTGAATTTTATAGAATTATAGCGATATTGGAAACACAGGTTGATAAAAAGTTTGATATAAGTAGTGGTGGTAGTGGTGGTATTGGTGGTGGTAGTGGAATTGAATCACCATTTTCAACATCGTCAAATTCAAGTACTACAACTTCAGAGATACCATTTATTGATAAAGATAGTTTAACGTTGATTAGATTATTTGTATGGATTCAATCACCATTAAAGAGATTAAAAGTATTGGCAACATGTGTAGATTCAATTAAATTAAATATGAAAGGTGGTGAAATCATATCACAAATAGATACACTTTCAAAACATGGTGATCAAGATATTAAATTATTAATTGAATGTATAATGTTTAAAATATGTCAACCATTATTCACAATGATAAAACTATGGATATTTAAAGGTGAAATTAATGACCCGTATCAAGAATTCTTTATTAGACAACTTGATAACGTTCAACTTGAAAAAACATGGAAAGAGAAATTCGCAATTGTAGTAAGATTACTACCATCTTTCATATCCATTCAATTGGCAAAACGTATACTTATCGTTGGTAAATCTATCAACTATATGAAACAATTTTGTGGTAATACATTCAAAGAAGATAAATTTGATAATTATTATTATTACAACCAAAATGAAGATGATGAAGATAGTGACTATGAATATGAAGAAGATGAAGAAATGGAAAAAGAAATGAAAGAGTCAAAATTATTATTAATTAGAGAATCTAGAATAATTAGAAAGTGTACAAAAGATTTAAATTTTAAGAATAAAGATATATTACAAGATATAATGGAATTGGTATCAAGACAAAGTTCGGAAAGATTGTTAAAAATTGTATTGGAAAGATTTAAATTTATGGATCATATTAAAGCATTAAAGAGATATTTGTTATTGGGTCAAGGTGATTTTATACAATATTTAATGGATTTAGTTGGTGAAGATTTGTTGAAACCAATTAATCAAATTATGCGTCATAAACTAGTTGGTTGGATGGATACTGCAATTAGAAATTCAAATGCTCAATTTGAAGATAAAGATATTATAAACAGGTTAGATATTTCATTACTTCCTGAAAGACCTGGTCATACTATAATTGGTTGGGATATATTCTCTATGGATTATCATGTTGATTCACCATTGAATACCATACTATCTCCAAATGATATAATTAGATATAAAAAGATATTTCATTTTATGTGGGGTATAAAACGTGTTGAATATTCATTAGCATCAATTTGGCGTAAAATCAGATCATCCTCAAAATCACTTTCACTATTACATGCAATTCGTGGTGATATTCATAAATCTCATTTAATCATGAACGAAATGGTTCATTTTATTTCAAATTTTCAATATTATCTAATGTTTGAAGTATTGGAATGTTCTTGGAAAAATTTGGAAAAGTTTGTTTATAACGAAGCACAAGATTTGGATCAGTTGATAGACGCTCATCATCAATACCTTCAAGATATTTGTACAAAAATGTTTTTATCAAATTCAGAATCTTGCTATGAATGTTTTAAAAAGACATTATCAATTATAATTAAATTTACAATGCTTCAATCAAAATTAATCAATCTTTCAATTGCAATTCAAAATGAAAAAAACTTTAATGAAACACTTCAATCTCAAGTAAACAAAGAATTTAATAGTTTTAAAACTCATTTGAACAACTTGTACCAAGAATACACAATTTCATTTTATAAATTTCAATCAGAAATTTCAAAAGTTAAAGTTAGCCAAGATTTAAACCCAATCTCTTTAGAATACATGTTGGATTTCAATGAATATTATAATGATAAAAAAGAATAAAAGATAATTGATTTATTAAATAGTAATAGTACTGTGTAGTGTGTATTAGTGTAATTGTTGTTTGTAATTGTTATTTAAATAAACATTGATACAATTGAAGCAATTGCAATAATTGAAGAGATTGCAAATGTAATGGTTGTTGGGGTGGCAGAATTCTTTTCAGCATCTTCAGCATCATTGTTTGCACCAATTTCACCGTTTTCAGCTTTGATGTCGGAGGAATCAGATTTAGCATCATGGTCAATTAATTTTGGAACTAAAATGATTGCAGGTGTATTATCAGAGACTAATGTTTCATTTCTATTTTCACCAAGACCATCAGTAAGAGTTAATGTTGCTTGAACTTCAATTGAACCACCTTCTTTAATACCTTTTTTTGTTTTTTGTAAACGTACACTTGCACATGAATAATATACATCACCACCACCTGATCTTGCATCAAATGTTAATTCTAATGTACCGTATGCATGTCCATTACCATCAAATGCTACATTATCCATAATCTTTGGATTGTTAATGATTGCGTCCATTTTAACTGCATAATAACTACTTGAACTATTCATATCATTTTGATTAAATGTTAATAATTGATAGCCTGTAATATCTTGATCATTAAAATATTGAACAGTATATGTATTAACAGATTCTTTTGATGCTTTTGCATCCAATTGGAAAATTGCATATTGATAATCATCATTAATATCTATTGGACTGTATATATAAAAAGTATTCAAGAATATTAGTATATTAATATAGATGAGTTGTTAATATATTTATATTCCCTTTCTAATACTTACTTTACTTGACCATCAACTTTATTAATACTATGACATGGATTAGTTATTTTACAACCAGATCTACTTTCAACAGTACATTCTTTTCTTGGTACTGGTACCATAAAACCTGCATTTGCATCGACTAAACTATTTGAAATACCAGCAACTGCAATTAATGCTAATGCTAAAAATTTATTAAGTAATACCATTTTAAATTATTTGTTTATTTATTTGTTTTTTTAAAAATTATAATTTAAACTAAAAATTTAAAAATCTTTTATCTAGTAGCTAGCCCACTGAAATAAAAAATATTATTATTGAAAGTATTAAGAATCCTTGAAAAGTTTAAAATGTGGTGTGGTGTGGTCAAAAATATTTTTTAAAGAATTTCAAAATATGAAAATTTCTATATGTGGTTAAAAAAACAAGTTTATTTATTTTTCATATTTGTGAGTGTGTGACATGGTAATTTTAAAATGTATGTTGTGTGTTGAATGTTTGAGTGTGTGGTACTTTACTATTTTAAAAATTTAATTTTATATTGGTGTGTTTGTCATTTTACCAATTTTAAAATAATAATGATAAAATTGAGAGAATAATGAAACATGGGATAGCAATTACGCTAGATGAATTATGACCATTTGCATCACCATTACCATTACCACCGATATCACCATTGTTTGTTGTAATGTCATCATTAGCATTAATATCAGATGATTCAACTGTAGCTTCATGATTAACTAAATCTGGTACAACAATTTCAGTTGCTTTACCATCACTTTCAATTGTACCTCTTTGTTTACCTTTACCATCAGTTAATGTAAGAGTTGATTCAACTTTAATCTTTTGACCATTAGATTTTGCAACAGCAGTTTTATTTTGGAAACGTACATTTGCACATGAATAATAAACATCACCACCACCTGATCTTGCATCAAACGTTAATTCCAATGTACCGAAAACATAACCATCTTTATTGAATTCAATGTTTTCCATTACTTTTTTGTTCATTTTGATTGGATCCATTTTAACTGCATAAAATGAATTATTACCACTCATATCATTTTGATTAAATGTTAATAATTGATAACCTGTATTCTCTTGATCTTTAAAGAATTGAATTGTATATGTATTGACTGATGTTTCATTTGCTTTTGCTTCTAATTGATAAACAGCATATTCATAAATTGAACTAATATCAATTGGACTACAAGATAGAGCGTTTTAATATTAATACAAAATACTTTAATTGTATATATATTTAATATTATCCAATACTTACTTTACATCACCAGATACAGCAGCAAGATTATGACATGGGTTTCTAATTTTACAACCTTTAACATTTGCTTCTTCACATAATACTCTTGGAATTGGTTTCATAAAACCTGCATTTGCATCAACAGAGTATTTACCTAAACAAATAATTGAGAGTAATGATAAAATTAAATATTTACTAAGATACATTTTTTTTTTTTTATTGTTTTTTTAAAAAATTAATATTATAGTATTATTAGTATTATTGATTATTATAGTATTTATTTTTTAATATTATAAAAGCAGACTGATTTTATACAAATTTATACTTTTTTTTAATTTTTTTTTATTACATAACCAAAATTATTAATTTATTAATTCTAATCATTTTATTAAATTTATATACACTAATATAGAATCTATACTAATATATAAAAATCATTCATTGTTTTAAAATTTTATTCTTTATTTTTCTATATTAATAAAAAAGTAATAAAAAAATTGTGTGTTTAAAGGGTGTGCTTATGCCTATATAAATTTTTCTTTTTATTTTTTTTTTTTAAATGTTATTATAAACACACACAGACACATATATACAAAAATAGTTTAAATTTATCTTTATATATATATAATGTATACAAATGAATAGAAAAGACATAATATCAATGTTTTGAACGCAGTCAAATAATTAAATAAAATTTATTATTTGGGTGATGTCAAATGCATTGATAAAATCTTTTTTATTTATTTGTATATTTTATATATGCAACACAACACATATAATGAATAATAAAATATCCAATAGTTTGTCTTTTTATAAAAATTTAAATAATAATCAACAACAAACAATACAACAAAATAAAAATAATGATGATAATGATTTAGATTTAGATTTTGATGATCTAGAAACATTTCAAACTAGTAACAATAATAATAATAATAATAATGGTTACAGATATAAAGAAATTACATTGGAAGATTTAAAAGAAGAAGAAGAACAAAATGAAGATAATGATAATTTAAGTGAATACAGTGATGATTTAGATTTTGATTTTGAAAGTACAAATAAACAAAATGATCAATTACATCAAGAACAAAGAAACCATACAACTACAACTACTTCAAATACAAATAAAGCCATTGATGAAAATGATTTATTGTTAATTTCAAATTTAAATAAAAGTAAATCAACAACACCATTGAAATTTAAAACACCACCTCCAATACTTCAAAATCAACAATCATCAAATTCAAATTTAATTAATAATACAAGACCAATTCATAGTATATTAGGTAAATCATCATCTGAAACCACACCTATGGTAAATAGTACGCCAAGACCAACAAGAGTATCTAAAACTTCAACTTCAACTGGTAACACAAATTCAAATATTAATTCGTCAACAAAGATTAAAAATAAATCAACAATTGTAACAATCTGTGAAAATAAAACAAGAGAAATTGGATATAGTTCATTTAATCAAGAAACTGGAGAGATTGAAACTGGTCAATTTTGTGATTCTCAAACTTATTTTCATTTATATAACAAATTGTACATTTTAAATCCATCAATTATAATTATTCCACCAATTGAACAAAATAGAGAAATGGTTAAATTATTTGAATCACGCTTCCCAAATTCAAAAATTATATCAATTGTCAGAAAATTGTTTAATGAAACTGATGGTAACAATTTAATTTCTCAATATTGCCTTGTTGATAAATTATCAATTATTGAAAAATGTATTAAAGATAAACCATTGGCACAATCAAGTTTTTCATCATTAGTTAAATATTTAGAACAAGAAATTACATTTGTTAAACATTGTGTTAAAATTGTATATTCTGGTAGTGAAAATTCAATGCAAATAGATGTTGAAACAATTAAAAATTTAGAATTAATTCATAGTACTAAAGATGGTAGTAGAAATTGTACATTGTATGAATCAATTAATTTCACAAAAACAAATCAAGGTTCAAGATTATTAATTAGTGCAATTGTTCAACCTTCAAATGATTTAATAATAATTAAACATAGACAAGAAGCAATTAAACAATTATTATCTAATGAAAAAGTAATTTATACACTTGGTCCAATTTTATCTAGAATACAAGATATTGATAAAATTTTATTATTATTTTCTCAAAATAATACAACTACAAATAATAATAATACAGTATCAAGTACTGGAAGTAATATTCAGAAAAACAAAATAATTACAACAAAAACAATTGAAACTTATATTAAAAACTTTGTATGAAAAGAAAATATTATAATTAAAATATAATAATATCAATATTGATTATTAACTATAGTGGATTCTTTTCTATACAGATTGAATTTAAAAATATATTTGAAATATTACCAAAAATTATACAATTATTAAATAATATATCAAGTATTGGTAATTTAGGAATGTTAAAAATAATTTATGATAATTTATCAAATGGATCAATCGTTGAATTGTTAAAAGAAACAAGTAAAGTATTAAATGATAAAGTACAACCAGTAAAACAAGTAAATGGTGCAATTTCAAAAGTAATTCAATATATTAAAGATGGTGTAAATGGTTTATTGGATGTTTGTAAAAAAACATATAAAGAAGTTGTAGGAGATATAAATAAATTGACAAAATATTATCAAGATAATTTAAAGTTACCACAATTGAAATTACATTATTGTATTACAAAAGGATACTATTATTCATTACCTTGTAAAAACAAATCATTATTTCATTTACCAAATGTATTTAATAGGGCAACATATAATAATCAAAAATGTATTTTCTTTAGTGAAGCATTATCATCACTTTCAAGACGTTGTAAAGAAGTATTTGAAGAAATTATCATTCTATCTGCTCAATCTATTGAAAAGTTGATTGAACATTATCGTACACGTATTTCAGAGTTGTACAATATATCAGAATCAATATCACAATTAGATTTCTTAGTATCTGGTGCACTTTATTCATTACAATTGGATCAATCAACATGTCCTGAACTATTTCCAGGTGGACCATTAGGTATTAAATCTGGTTATCATCCATTGAAATTAAAGAAATTTAAAAGATCATCAACAAGTGGTATTGGGGTAAGCATGAATCAAAATCAAAGTAAAAATCAACAAATGAATACTTCTGTTAATTGTGGATCAGATTTTGTACCGAATGATACATTAATCAATGAAACAAGTAGTTTTCAACTGATCCATGGTCCAAATATGTCTGGTAAAACAACATACATTCAACAAGTTGCACTCTTGACAATTGTTGCTCATATTGGTTATTTCTTACCTGCAGAATTTGCAACTGTACCATTGGTTGATCATATAATTAGTAGATTAGGTACAAGTGATAGTATTCAATCCAACGCAAGTACATTTATGACTGAAATGAAAGATATTTCATACATTATAGAGAATGCAACTGAAAATAGTTTGGTTATCATTGATGAATTAGGACGTGGTACTTCAAATATGGATGGTTCTTCAATTGCATGGGCAATCAGTGAAAGATTATCACAAATTGGTTGTTATACTCTTTTTGTAACTCACTATAATCAGTTAATGAATTTGGCAATATGTTATGCAAATATTAAAATATATCATTTTCAAGTATCCAAAGATTCCTCTGGTTTAAAATATAATTATCTATTGAGTGAAGGTGTTTCCAATATAAATCGTTATGGTATTGACACAGCTGAAATGGCTGGAATCGATTCAAAAGTAATTCAATCTGCTAAATTTATTAGAAATTTATTAGAATCAAAACAACGTAATGATGAAAATATTGGTGATACTAATAATAATGGTAATGATAACCATGGTATGATTGATGTTCAATTTGATGGTCAACAACAACAATACCATCATCCATCAAGAGAATCCTATCAATTACTTCAAAAATTATTAAATTTAAAATATTCTAAATTGACCTGTGATTCATTAAAAAATTATTTATTAAAGTTAAAAAATAATTATAATTTTAATTAAAAAATCTGTTTTATATATGTCATAAAAAAAAAGTAAAAATAAAAAAGAAAAAAAAAAAAAAATGCAAAAAATTTAATTTCCATTTATTTCTCAAAATAAACAGTAACAAACAACCACACATAGAAATATAAATAACTTATAAAATGAATAAAGATCAACAGTTACAATATTTTAAATTATTACCAAACTATTTAAAAAATAAAATTATATCATTATTAGTTGAAAATGATAATCAACTTGATTTACTATTAGGTTATTATAATTCAACAGGGGAATATAGAAGTAAATCTAAATTTATTAAACAGTTTCCAAATTATTCTCAAAGTAGAATATTAAATTACTCTTTGGTTTGTTTGGAATGGTTTCAAATTACGTGTAATTCAATAAACACAATTTCATCATCATATTATGAAATAGATAATAAATTAAATCAATACGTAGATAAACAATATTCATTAATTAAATCTGAAAATATATTAAAATATATTCATCAAGGGTACGAAGAAGATGAAAAAGATAAAATTTATCAACCTGAACAAATTATAGTATCAAAATTTAAAAATATTCAAGAAATATATTATATGGTACCATTCGATATTGAAGAATGGAATGGGCTATTATTTAGAGATAAACAATTTCTAAATTATAAATTCACCAATATTTCAAAAATTAGATTAACAATTTACATTATTGATGGTCAATTGAAAAAAGAAGATTTTGAAAAAGTAGTTACCCTAAACAACAATGAACCAATTGAAATTGATACATTAAAACTTGGTTTATTACAAGAAACAAATCAAGAATCATTTTCAACAATTATATCAAACACATTCAAAATTAAAAGATTGTTAATTATTGATGATTACGAATTATGGACTAAACATATATACTTTTATAATTTATTTAAAAATGAAAACACCAAATCAATTGAAGAAATTAAAATTAAAAATCAATTCATTGATCCATATTCAATGGTTGGTATAGATCACTATGCACCTGAGTTAAAGAGGTTAAATGTAAGATTCCATTTTCACGAATTATTATTTCATATGCAAAGAATACATTGTCAAACAAATTCAAGTGAAACAGATTCAATTCTCAAATTTGAACAACATTTCAATAAAGAATTTAAACATGGATCAATTGAAACAACTAGAGAAATGATTAGAAATTATAGAGATATTCATGATGAAGATGAATTACATAGTGGTAATAGTATATGTCCAACTAATCGTGCTGAATTTCATGATGAATTTGATGAAGATGAAGCTGGTTGTATTAAAAGAACTAAATTTGCATTAAACGATTGGTATGATTGGTGTAAATCTGTTTCTGCTTGTAAACAATTGGAATATTTAAAAATATCTGAAATTTGTATAGAATCAAATACAATTGATCCATTTATAGTTGGTGGTAATGATAATGGTACCATACCAGAATACTTTACATTACCATTAATAAAATTAATTGAAAATACAAAATCAATTAAAAGTTTAACATTTCATAGAATGAGTGGTTTAATTACAGTTAAAGTATTAGAATCATTTTCAGTTAATACTTCAATTGAATCAATTGATTTATCTGGTTCAATTAATTCACCTGACCAATTATCATACATTTTCAACCAATTAATCGTCACAAATAAAAACATTAAATCAATAACAATTAAAAACCTTCCTTCATCATGTACTGATATCGTTAATGAATTTAATAAATCAATTCAATTCAAATCAAATATTAAATTTACATTTACTAAAAATGAAAAATAAATAAAAGTTTAAACATATTCGAATTAAATCTAAAAATAAACATCTTTTTTTTTTGTAACACATAATTTGTATAAATTATAATTTATATTCACTGTCACGTAAAATTTTTAATTACATGTGTAGTAATAATACCAAGACGAATTTTTCTTTTTACTTTTTTTTTTGAATCGCAAAAAATCATCCGTGCACACAAAATTTAATAATAAAATTGGGAAACGTATAAAACCATTGTGTAGCAAAGATACCTATATAATAGTACTTGTAGTAGTGTATGTATCACGATATTTGTTATTGCAAAATTCAACACTCTTTAATTTTTTTTAAAATTCAATATCATGATAATTAAGCGTTTATGCTTGTGTTTGATAAAAAAAATATCTTGCAAAGACAAATCAAAAATCCGATTTGCTGTAGACAGTTATTTTTTTTATTTTTATTTTTTTTTATTTTTTAATTTTTTTTTGAATTTTTGATTCTTTGTGTTTTTTTTTTTTTCTCGCATTTTAATTTCGCCAATAATAAATAAAAATAAAAGCACAATTTGTGCACAATTTGTGTAGTGTCCATAATCCATCAAATATATTTCAAACATATCTTTTCTTTCTTCCTATCATTTTAGCGAAACTTTTAGCAAAGAAAAAAAAAATAAAATAAAATGTAAAAATAAAAAAAAACACTCACACACTCACAATCACATAAAAAATATTGTGTGTGTAAATTCAAATTTGAATTTAACGGTTTTCCAAATTGGTGTGTTTCAAGATTTATAAAATTATATGTGTGTTGTTTTGTTTAATATTTTTGTATGTGTTGCTTCATATCATTAATTAGTTATGTAGGTTAATTAACAGTAATAATAAAATTCACATAATATTATAATGATCGTGATATTAATGATGACAATAATATCCACAAACAACAAAGCTCTCCTTCCTTTTATATAAATATTATTGGAATTAAAATATAAACACACAACACACATGTGTACAAACATTAGGTTGGATAGAGTGTAAACGTTTATTATTATTATGTCTCTCACCTCTTTCTTTGTATCTGTGATATTTTTGATCAATAACTATTTAATAATCATTTTAATAAAATATAAAAATTCTTTTTTTATATTCTTTTTTTTTTTTTATCATATCATACACTTACATTTTGAAAAAAAAAAATAAAAAAAAATAGTAATATATTATTATTATATTTTGTAATTAATTAATTTGTGTTTATTTTACATATCACACACACAACGTACATATTCACATTCGCACACTCACATACGTTGGTGTTTCTGTTTTTGTGGCATTTTAATTATAATTTAGATCAACCATTTGATTCATACTACAAAAATATTTAAAATAAACTCGTTTTAAAACTATTTTTGTATTTGTTTTGATTTGTATATATCAACTGTCATAATAATACAAAAAATAAAGAAACTATTTTTGAAAAAATAATAAAAATAAACTTTGTGTAAAATAAATAACCACACCACACAATCACAATCAAATCTTGTCGACATTGGATTTTTATCTTTTTTTTTTTTGGTGTGTTTTTCTTGAGTCAATATTTCACAAAAATAGTATTTGTTATTTTTATTTTTTATAAATAATAATAATAATAATAATTGTATAATAATTGTATAATAACACGCACACTCTATCTCAAATAATTTACGCACTCATATAATCACACACAACATATAACCTATATTTATTTATAAACAATTAATCAAAAAATGACTTCAATATTTTTAAATAAAAAGTCTATTGAAACTAATAATTTTATATTTCAAGATAATAGATCTAAAAATTATAGATTAGTAGACAAGATAAAAAATTCAACAGTTGAATTTTTTCAATCTATTCAAAAACATATCCAACAATTAAAATCACAACAACAACAACAACAAGACGATAATAATAATAATAATAATAATAATAATAATAATAATAATAATAATAATAACAACAACAATTTAAAAAATAGTAAAAGTGAAGAAACTATAAAAAATTATATTCAAAATCATTTTAATCCACCATCACCAAAAGCACTAAGAAAAAGAAATATATTATTTATATTTCAAAATTTAATAAATAGCAGTAGTAATAGCAGTAATAATAATAGTAATAATACATCACCATCATCATCACCAATATCATCACCATCATCATCACCAAGAAATTTTAATACACAACAATCACAATCATCATCATCACCATTATCATCACCAAGAAATTTCGATATAACATTTAATATGGTAGTTGAAAAAGAAAGAGTTATTCTAACAGTTAGAATACCAGAAGTTGGATTAACAAAGAAAATACTGTTTGATAAAGTTGAAACAATTAAAGATGCAATTTTATTGGTAATTGAAAAATTACCACCAGGATGTTTGGATGCATCTGAATATAATTTATTCCTTCCACAAAAGAATCAATGGTGTAAAATTGATAGTAGATTCTCAAAATATCAATTTAAAGAAAATCAAGAAATTGAATTCAAAAAAGATTCACGTGGTGGTGTTACCCATATGTTAAATTCAGTTACAACAATGTTAACACGTCCATATAGAACAGTTTATATTAAATTACCTGAAATTGTTACCGTTGGTACATTACCACCAATTCAATCAAATGGTCAAATTGGTGAATTCCCTTCAAGTTTAAATAATAGTAATAGTAGTAATAATGGAAGTGGATCAACATTACCAACATCAATTTCAAATATGTCAATATCAAGTAGTAGTAGCAGTGGTAGTAATGTTGGAGGATCATCACATTCAGCAACAAACTCAACATCAAATTCACCAGTTGTTCATAGACGTAGAACATCTTCATTTACGTATGATCCAAATTTACATCATTCATCATTAACAAATAGTGGTACAACAACAACTAGTGGTAGTGGTTTTGGCGGTAGTGGTGGTACAACAGCATCAGCATCATCACCAAGTTTAACAGGTGGTAGTGGTACAAGTAGCAGTAGTGGTAATATTGGTAGTAGTAATGGCGTTGGTAAATTTACAATTCCAAAATTAAATTTAACAGAAAATAATTTATCATCAACATCATCATCACCAAGAACAGAACAAACTACAGTTATGCCATCACCATTATCTATATCATCAACTACATCATCACCACGTCCACCACCATTGGAACATAAGAAATCATTTTTAAAAATTATTGGCCTTTCACCAAGAGGTTCAACTGAAAGAACATCATCATCAAATAGTTTAAATGTATCTGGTAATAGTTCAGTATTAAAAACAAGTGGCGGTTATGAAAATTCACCAACAACACCAAGAAATTTCGGTACATTTGTTAAACCAGACAACGTTGATACCACCTCATCAAAACATGGTCAACAATCATCACAAATTGAAGCATATGATCTTGAAGATGACAGTACACTTGGTGAGCTTTTAAATAAAATCTATTCAAAATATCAATATATTGAAAAGGATTTACTTGAAGATTATAGTTTGGTAACTAAAGATGGGTTGTGGTTAGTTGATAAAAATAAAACCATTGTAGAATTGGGATTGAAACATATGGAAGAAGTTGAATTTAAACGTATGACTCAAAAAGTGAAAGTTGTATTTTTAAATAAAGAATTGGTACTCAATTTTAATCCATCAGATACACTAAGAGAAATTAATTATAAAATCATTGTACATTATTTACCAAGTTTAATTAAATTATCTCGTTCAAATTCAATACTTTCAACTAGTGGTAATCACATTATACCCAATCCATCAGCACAACAATCAGCATCATACAGATCATCACTTTCGCTTGAACCATTAATTATATCGGATTTTGAAAATTATCAAATACTTTCAAATACACCACCAACAACTACAACTGTTGGTAATCATCAAATTTTAAATATACAACAACAACATAATAAACAACGTTCACATTCAGATGCATCACCATTATCATTTTCAAAAGATTATACATCTGAAATCTCAAATCATCAACAACAAAATATAGAAGCACACATTAATAAAAGAAAGAATAGTATTTCAACAAATCCATTAACTGGTAGTAGAGATAGTAGTTTCAACAAGACGGATAATAAATTAGATGGTGCATCATCATCAACAGATACAATTCAATCAAATGGATCAAATTCATCAACTGGTATATCATTTTCAATTTCACAAAATAGATATCCAATTCCAGATAATTTAATTGAATTTAAAGATTATAAATTAATGTTAACAGCAAGTAGAAATCAAAATCCAAATATAAATTTAAAGTATGATATGTTATTGGATGAACGTCGTACATTGTCTTCATTTAATTTTTGGAATAATATAAAATTACATTTTAAAAATTCGTCAAAAGGATTACACAGTGATTCAAAGAGGGTTGCTCCAACATTACCGTATTACATTATAATTGAATCTGAGCAATTTAGTATAAATCATATATTGGAATTAGAAGGTACTCAATCAATATCAGATATACTCAAAACATTCAATAGACTATTACAAGCACAAGCACAAGGTGAATTCCCAACATTGAAAATAAATGATTCTCTTGATGAATATGGATTGTATTTTGATACATTAAATAATAATAGTGGTAATAGTGGTCAACATGGTAGAGATGGTATAGCATATGGTAGTTCCATTCATTTAGATCCACATAAAACAATGTCACATTATCCAATGATCGAACCATTGGATAAATTAATTTTCAAACGAACAAATTCAATTTTTGGTGTTGATCCATCAACCATTCCATCGAAATTAGATCCAATAACTGGTTTTCAAATACCATGTATTCTATTAGATTTGAAATCAAAATTCATTCAATTAGATGGTTTCACAGTTGAAGGTATTTTCAAAACAAACACTTACCATGATCCAACATTTTCAGAAATAATTAAAGAACTTGAATCTGGTACACTCTTGACAAATGTAAATAGTAATGTTGATGCAGTTGGTATTGCATGTTTTATAAAACGTTGGTATATGAAATTACCAAAAAAGATTTGTTCTCTCCTTGAAGATGATGTACTTTTATTTTCATCAACTCAAGAATCATCCGCTGAACAATCATTAGAATCAATTCCTCAACCATATCGTTCATTATTATTATGGTTAGTTAGATTCCTTTCTGAAGTCGCTCAATCTGCATACACTAATAAATGTAGTGCTAAAGTATTAGCAATTGTGTGTGCACCAATTTTAATTTCAATTTCACCAAATCATCATAGCAGTAACAGTAACAATAGTAACAACAACAATAATGATACCAGTGGATCAATATCAACACCAACATCTTCATCTGTTGGTAAATATACATCATTAGAAAAACTTCATCAATGTACACTATTCCTTAGAAATTTAATTAAATTAAAGTTACGTGAGAATGGATTCCTTCCAATTTCAAATTCATCAATATCAATTTCAAATTCTCATAATTCCTCTTCTTTTATTTCAATGACTGGTACTTCTGGTTCTGTTCAATCTTCATCATCTCCACTTTCATCATCTTTAATTTCAAGATCACCATCTTTAAATGATATTGCTGAAGAACAGTAATAAAATTAAAATAAATAAATATTATAAATTTAATTTTTTATAAAAAATAATTATATATAGTGTCTAATATCGTTTCATTTAAACATTTCTTTTCTAAAATAATTTCAAGATACCTCTTGTATAGTTTGACATGCTTGATTAGACTTCTGTTTTTTGGGATAATGTTAGGTGCTTCTGAAACTTTTTCATCAACTTTGATGGTTTAAAAAAAATGGAAATAAGTTATAAAATATCTTAAACAATATATACAATTGATTAAATGTAAATTTATATGATGTTTATTTTTTACAATTACAATTTAGAGGATTAAAGCTAAAATTAAAGAGATTAAAATAAAGAATGGTGCAACAATTAAATGAGTTGAAGAAGATGTTTCAGAAGCACCTAATGTTGGATCCCAAAATATAGAGTCTGGTCTAATTTGATTGAATGAGAATGTTAAGAATTGAGCAGACATTGAACCAGAGAATGTTTTTTTAATATTATTTGAACCAAAATTTGCAAAGTTGACATAATCATTTGATGAAGATACAACTTTAACAGAAGCCTTTTTACCATTTACAGAAACTTCGGAATGAGATACCCAAGAGAAATCAGCGGTAATAATATCATCGTCAGTATTAAGTATATGATCTTCAATATCAATTTCAATACCTTTTGATTTTGTAGCAAAGAATGAAGTTAAAGCAATTCTAGATTGGTTATTTGACGAAGCACCACTTGAACTACATGAATAATCACCCAATTGAATTAATGGACAATCTTTTTTATTAATATTACCATCGTAATAACCATTAATTGAAATATCAACTTTAGATTGAGCAGCAGATAATTCAATATCACCAACATTAATTGGTGCACCACTAATGAAAAATGACATTTTAAACAGTCCATTGGTTGATGTTACATCAATTGAATAAACAGTGAAATTTTTACCATTATTTCCTGTCATTTCAACAGTTTCTTTAACAAGGTCATACTTTAATTTAGCAAGATTAGTATAACCCAATACAGTATCTTGACCAAATTGGAAACCTTCTTTTTCACCATTTTCCAAATATTCAATGATAAAAGTTGGTGTGAATGAAGCTGCAATTTTAGATACACTTGAACCACTACCATCATCTTTAATATCATCATCATCTAAATCACTATTACCATCTTTGTTTTTATCATCACTATCATCATTTTTAGCAAAACTAAAGAAACGGAAAAAGTAACTTGGATAACGAGTTTGAAGTACATTACAAGTTGTAAATTTAAATACACTTGTATCAACACTAACATCATCATCACCACCAAAAATACTACCATTAATTGATACACCATGTGCTGAAAATGATGGACACCCTGGCCATAATTCATGTTCAGAGTAATGAAGTGCTCTAAAAACATCACCATCTTTTGTAACTGATTTTACATGTTCTGAAAGTATAAAAGAAAAAATAAAAAAACAAAAATAAATTAGTGTCATATTAAATTTTATTTATACAAAAAATATAATGCATACCAAACTTTCCAGCTAGGGAAATTGAAAAAATTGTTAGCAAAAGTACTAAACTTGAAAAAACTCTCATTTTTATTTATATATTTATATTTGTTTTTTTTTTATTGCTTGTATTTATTTGTGTCTGATTGATTATAATTAATTAATGTTTTCACAAAAAATTGATTCATTTATGTACAAAAAATAATAATAAAAAAAAAAGTTTTAAAAAATAAAAATATATTCAAATAAACCTACACAAAAAAAAAATTAAATTATTTATAAAATTTATAATCATAACCGATTTCTTTCACGAAATGAAAAACATACACATGTACAGAAGATAACTTTTTTTCAACATATTGTTATTAATAATAATATCGCAATTGTATGTGTCTTTTGTTAAAGAAGAAGGTGGGTGGTTCTAAATCAGATCTGTGAAGTTATAATAATAATTTTTATTATGGGTTTTACTGACGTTGTCATTATAATAATAGATTGATATTTATCTTTATTTTTATTTTTTTTATTTATAAACAATACGTTTATTAATATTAATTTAATAATGATAGTGTGATCATTAGTAACAACAATGGTAATAATAAAGAAATTGATAGTATTGATGAAGAAGAAGGTGATTCTAAATCAGGTGATGGTGTGAGAGGTGGTGATGATGTTGGAGTTGTATTACTTATATTATAATTAATATTACAGTTGTAATTTACTATTGAAGAGTATATAGTTTGAGGTGGGAAATCTAGTTGTGAAATTAATTTAATTTTATAGTTTTGACTAAGAGGTGTACAAATTTCAAATCCAATAGGATCAAATGAATATAATTGGTTATCATTTATATTTGCATATTTTAATACATTGTATTGATCTCTTGATGAAATCGATATACCTTTTAATGGGGCTTTAAAAGTACATTTAAAATCTGCACCAACTAATAAAGATGATCCAACTAGTTCAATTGATGATATTACAGGTGCAACTAATTTATAGTATGGGGAACTAGTACCTTTTTTAAATACAGCATCTTTATAATCTATACTGAAACATGATTCCAACGGTACTGGTATTTCACATTCCCATTGACTAAATTTAATTAATTCTGTACATTGTAATTCAGTTTCTTTTACATTTGGTGTTCCAATAACCATTGACCCATTACCTTGAATACCTTTAACAAAATTTAAACCATTAACTGTTATCATGTTACCTGATACTGTTACATTTTTAATTTCTGGGAAATCAAGGTAATAAATATTAACTAAATGAGTACCTTCAATATAAACATCAAAATGTTCAACATATGCATATACTTGAGGTATATCACAAGACATTGAATTGGTTGATACTAATTCACAAGGTATACTACCTTGATCAATTGTTGCTGTTTTAACATTATCAATTGATAAATCACCTACACCGTCCGAATTAGTCACTAAAAAGTTTGTCATATTTGTACCAACTTTATATCCACTATAAATTAATAAATTAATAAATAAATTAATTTTTTGTAAATACATAAAAATAATAAATTAATTAAATTTATTCATACTTGCAATAATTGATAAATAATAAAAATATTATTAAAAAATAATTTAATTTGTACATCTTTAACTTAAAATATTATATATGTACATTCATACACACAAAATTTAATTTTATAATAACCAAATCAAATCAAAAAAAATTTAAAAAAAAGGATTTTTATAATAATATCTTTCTTTGTAAAGTAATCAAAGAAAAAATAAAATTATTTGTATAATACACAATATTAGTAACTCATATGAAAATGAATAATTAGAAACATGTTTACACATATATTAATTATCTGAAAAAAATAATTTTAATTGCGTGATCTTTTTCTTTTTTATGTGACAGGTGCATAGTGGGCGGTGAAATGGATTTGATTTTACGAGAAAAATAAAAATTTATGTGCATAAATTATGAGATCTGTTTAAATTAAATATTTAATTTGTACACAAATACACAATTTAAATTACAATTGTAATTTAATCCATATATATTTATTTTTAATAAGTGTGTCAATATTAAAATTACTTTTTTAATCACAACACATAAAATTTAATCACAAATCGTTACAAAAATATCTGTTTCGTTTTTTAACAATAATTCGAAAAAAATAAAAATAAATTCAAAAAAAAAAAACCCGTTTTTTGGTCTGGATTTTTTTATTTCTATAAATTATAATTATAATATAGTATATCTACATATAAACATACACACTACAAATCATAATTCTATACACATATATAGGTCGTAGTACAAACACACAACAATCATTACTTTTTTTTTCAATTAAATACAACCAATTTTTGGATAATTCAAATTAATATAGAAAAAAAATAAAAAAGTAATATTATAATTAAAATAAAAACATACACTCACTCATATAGTAACATACACAATCAACACATCATTTATATACACAACAAAAACAACAATTATTTATAATAATAAATTTTAAAAAATCTGCCAATACGTTTATATAATATTATAAAACCAACAATTGCTTTTTAATTTTTTTTTATTTCTAAATAATAATAATAATAATAAAATAGTAATAATTACACACTTTTTACTTTTAATCAACAACCATAAAAATATCAATTTCCCCCATTTTTTATTATAAAAATAATAAAAAAATTTCTTTTTATTTTTCAATTTTTGAAAATCACCACCCCACTCGCTCATCATTACACACATATTTACACATACACGTATTCACGTATATATACTTAATTAATGGTATCATCAGTGACTGATAAAAAAAATAGCAATAGCGGTAGTAATAGTAAAAAACAGCAGACGACAACTGATAATAATATGAAAGTGCAAAGAAGAAGAGGACGAAAACAAACAGAAGATGAAGATGAAGAAATTGATATCATGAATAATAGTGATGGAGATGATGAAGATGATGAAGAAGAAGAGGAATTAGATAATATAAAACAATTAAAGAAACAATCATCGTCGAGTAAATCAAAATCACCAAAATCAAAAAACACATCAGTAAATAAAACCATTGCAGAACCACAACAAATAATTAATTCATCAACAACAACAACAATAACAACAACAACTACACTACCACTACAATCACTATCAATGCAATCATCATTAATAGATTTAGAAACTGAAGAACAAAAGTTTGTATCTCATACTCGCTATCACTCACCAGAAAATTAAATTTCCCAGGATTTTTTATTTTAACACTATTTTTTTATTTTACCACAGAAAATATAGACAACGACAATCAGAATCATTGGCACAAGATACAGCCGATTTATTTAATCAGATACAAGATGAGATAGATGGTGAAATGGAATTTAAATCAATACTATCTGGTTTAGATATGTCAACTTTACCAACAATGAATTTGGATAATAATTTTAGTAGTAATAGTAGTAGTGGTAATTTTAATAATAGCAATAGGTCAAATAATAATTTAGTTATAGGTGGTGTAAATAATAATAATAATAATAATAATAATAATAATAATAATAATAATAATAATAATAATAATAATAATAATAATAATAATAATAATAATAACAATATAAATAATAGTATGACTGAAGAAAGAAAAAGATTAACAGTATCAGCTCCTGCAATACCGACAACTTTATCATCAGCACCAACATCATTACCAATGAATCTTTCTTTATCATCATCAAATATAATAGGTGGCGCTACTGTTCAACCATCACCAAAAAAGAGAAAATCAATTTCAAAAGATGAAAGTAATACAACAATAAATGAACAAGAAAATGTAAATAATAACAACAATAATAATGTAAAAAGTAGTAGTAGTAGTAATAGTAAATCTAAAAAGATAAAGAAATCATCATCTAAAAATGATGAAAATAGTGAAGGTTTTGTAATAGCAGAAGATGAAAAAACAACTTCAAAAAGTAGCAGTAAACGGTCAACAACGTCAACCACCATAACTACAACCACCACAACATCAAAGAAACCATCAACCTCAAGTAAATCAAAATCAACTACATCAAAAAAGATAACAAGTAGTAGATCAACTATTAATTCAAAAAAGTCAACAGAATCTGATCATAGTATACATGATTCTGAAAATTCAGATATGGAAGTAAACATTTCAGATTGTGGTTCAGATGATGAATTTTCTTCATCTTCTCCTTTAATTAAAAAGAAGAATAATAATACAGTAAACAATAATAACAATAACAATAATAACAACAACAATAATAATATAAAGTCATCTTCATCATCAAAAAATAATAATGGTATAAATAATAAGAAAATAGTATGTGATGATGGATCAGATACAGAAACACCAGTTTTAACATCAACAACTATTACACAATCAACAGCACCAACACAATTACCGACACAATTTTCATCACATTCACATATTTATCCAGAAGCACATTTTCATCATCATAGTTTATCATTTTTAGCGCCATTTTCACCACTTGGATTACCAATTACATCACCAATGTCACCGGGATTATTGGATTTAGTACCACTTCCAAATAATATTATGTCATCTTCACAACAACCACTTTCACCCCTATCACCACTACTTTCGCCAGTATCACCTTCATTTAGAGATGGCGGTTGTGATTTTGCTGAATTGTCTTCATCAACATCTTGTTCACCAATGTTATTAGGAAATAGTAATAATAGTAGTAATAATTTAATGTCACCAAGATTATCATCATCAACATCAACAACAAACAACAATAACAATAACAATAATAACGATAATATCGTTTCAAATAACAATATCGAAACTACTATTAATAATTCAAGTGGTATCACTGGAAGCGGTGAAGCTAATACATTTAATAATAGTGGTAAAAATACACCAACAGAAACACCAAATCAACCAAGTATATTTAGTAATCACATAAGTGTATTTAGTAATTTATTACCAACTGTAATGACTAGTGCATCAATTGATTTTGATGATATTATGAATACAGCAGCATCAGCATCAGCATCAACAACATCAACATCAATAACTACAGACATTTCATCACAATCAACAATATTATCACCTATTAGTGCATCAACAATCAATGGTACTATGATATCAATAAAAAAAGAGGAGCCACAAGTTTTTAAACGTTCAAAAAGATTCACAATGGATCCAAATGTTCAAAAACATTTTCAATTAACAGTTTGGCATGAAGAAGAGAAACTATTGTTTAGAGAGTTATTTTGTGCATATGGTAGAGATTGGCCAATGGTTTCAACGCTAATGTGTGGAACAAAATCACCAACTCAAATTAAAAACTTTTATTATGATGTTCGTTTAACATTATTAGCACCATTCTTTGGAGTATCAGGTGATGGTGAAACTAAATCTAGAATTATGCTTCCTGAAATGGAAAGAGAATTAAAATCTGACACACCAAAATCACCAAATGTAAATAGTAGTAATAGTGGTAGCGGTGGTAGTGGCAGCAGTGGTAGTGGCGGCAGTAGTAGTGGTAAAAGATCATTATCATCATCAAGTTCATCACTTTTAATATATGGTGATGGTGAAGGTGATGTTCGTATTAAAAAGAAATCTAGAACTGCATCTAAACGTTCATTTAGATTCTCACGTATTGCAAATGCTACAAATAGAACACCAAAGAATGTACCAAAACCATCAAAAAACAAAGTTGCACCTGAAACACCATTAAATGTAAAATATCCAGTTGGTTCAGCATTGTTTTATTTTTATACAAATCCAGATACTTGTCCAGTTGGTAGATGGTTTGAAGTTAAAATATTAGAATGGGATAATACAGCACAAGTTCCAATTTCACCTCCAACTCCAATGGAATCATCAACTAATCCATTGGATAATATTGAAATTAATTTTGCAGATTTGGGTGGTGATTCAAGTATGGCTGATTTCACTGCAAGTTTAGATATAAACATTGATTTTGATAATAATAATAATGTAAATAATAATAATAATAATAATAATGAAAATATGGATACATCAAATGATAAAGATAAAGATAATACTACTGTAAAGAAATCATCATCAACAACTTCAACTACTACAACTACCACTACATCAACAGCAACTAAAATTGGAACAAAATATAAAGTTGTAATGTTTAATATGAATAAGACAAAAGGATTTTGGGTATTTGAAAATGAATTAAAAGTTGAAATGGAAATTGGTCAAGAGATTTGGGAATTTTCAGCAGATCCAAATGCAGAGGATGAAATGATATCAATTTCATCAACTAATAGTAGTGGTAATGTTATTTCATCAAGTAATAGTAACAGTAGTTTAAATTTATCGTTACCACCATCACCATTAATTTCAACATCAACAATTCCATCATCTCCATTATTACCAACAACAACAATTGCACCACCAATTATATTTCCATTATCTTCTTCTTCATCAGCAATTCAAATCACCCCTACCGCAACCACAGTAGCACCAACATTATCACAATCAACACCATCAACTCCAATCATATCAACTTTAACACCACCAACAACACCAAAACAATCTTTACCACCAACAATAATTGATAATAGTATTGTTGTTAGTTCATCAGGATCAACATCACCAACAACTGATAATCAAATGATTGTAGGTGGAAGTAATGCAAATAGTTTAGTAAATTGTACTGTATTAATGGGTGAAAATCGACCAAATGGAATATTAACTCAAGATTTAGTTGGTAAATTAATTGAATCATTGGTTGAATCAACAGATAAAATAAAACTTCAACAATGGTTAGAACAAAAATTGGAAACTACTTCAGCTCCAAACACTAAATTTCCATATTATCCATTACCTTCCTCAAGTGATTCAACAATTACAACAATTGATAAAATTATATCAAAAGAATTATTAGATTTACCAACATTTTCAATTGAATTTATTAGTGCAGGTTCATTATCAATAGTATCAAAACAAAAATGTTTCTTTGAATGTATTTCAAATTCATTTGAAGAAAGAGAAATTGTTTCCATTAATTTTAATTCAATTTTTAATACATATCAATTCGTTTCAAATATAAATGATAAATCTTTTATCATCCAACTATTTGATAATATTTTAAAAGCTTCCGATATCTCTGTTTCAAATATAATAGGTATTAAATCAAATGTAAATAATAATCATAATAACGATTCAACTAAATTATTGGAAAGTGGTACTATAAAGAAAGAATCTTCAAGTTCAATTTCAAATTCAACTCTTGAAGTTAAATTAGAAAAATCAACTTCTTCTTCTTCTAAATCAACTGTTAAAGTTGAAGCACCATCAACAACTATAACACCACCAACATCAACATCAACTCCAAATGTAACACCATCAACAGCATCATCTTCATCGACAACTATAACACCAACAACAACATCAACATCAACTACAACCAATAGCACAAGCAATAGTAATAATTTTGTAAAGCAAGTTCAAGTTTCACCATCAAAACAATCAGTTTCAACTACAGCACCATTAAAACCAGCTCCAATAATGACTACAACTTCAAGCAATTCTCCAATTACTACTGCCACAACTATAACATATAAATCACCAGCAAAACCAACACCACCAACAACCAATACCCCATCATCACCATCCAAACCAATAACAACTACAACACCATCAAATCCACTACAACAAACTACAACCAATATTGTTCCAATTAACACAAATTCAACAATATTAAAACCAGCACCAATTCAAACTACAACCAAATCAACAATACCACCAACCACCACCACTACAATTGTACCTACTACTACTCAACAAAAGCCAATTGTTGGATCAGTTAAACAATCACCACAATTGATTATTAATAAACCTTCACCATTACCACCAACTCTTAGACCATCAACTTCATCACCAACAATACCACCACAAACAACAACAGCAACAACGATAACAACTAAAATTACACCAATTTCTAAATCACAACCAGCAATACTTACAACTACAACAGCAAGTAGAGCACCAGTTCCAAATAATAATTTAAATATTCCACCACAATCAACAATTGCTAAACCATCACCTTCTTCATCAAGTTTATCACCATCAAAACTAACAACAACAACCACCACCACCACATCAACAAATTTATCAATTCTCCCAGGTTCAACTGTTATTTATAAACCAGTTTCAAATGGTACAACTGTAATAAACGGAACACCAATTACAACAACAACTAATAATGGTTCACCATCATCTTCAGGTATTATTCCACCAAAACCAATAAATGCACTTGCAGTTCCACAAAAAACAACTACAACAACCACAAGTATTGTAAATGGTCAAACAGTAGTTACTACCACAACAACACCAATTAATACAAATTTATCTAAACCAAAAACAATTGTTACAAGTACTGGACAAAGATTGTACATTTGCTCTTGTTGTCTTAGTAAAAATCCACCTGGTACTGTTATTCCACCTCAATATTTAACGAAGCCAGTTGCTAAAACTATAACAACTGGTTCTGCTGGTTTACCACAAACAACAACAACCTCAACAACTTCACCAATTTCAGCTTCACCAATTTCACCTTTACCAGTTACAACTTCAACATCAACAACCACACCAATTTCAACATCCACATCAACACAATCAACAAATGTAGTCGGAGGTAAACCTGTACCAATGGTAATCAATAATCAACAAACAACTCAATCTTCTTCAAATATGAATAATACTACTACTCAAATGATTAAGCCAATGGGTAGTTCAAATTACAAGACAGCTGCAATTATTCAACCAAAACCATTATCTGGTTTACCATCTTCAATCACAAATAAAACACCATTAACAATTAAACCAGCTGGTTCTCCTTCTTCATCAACTTCTCCATCATCCAAATCAACCAATTCATCCTCCTCTTCACAATCAAATAATAATAACAATAATAATAATAATAATAACAACAACAATAATAATGGCAATAATAATAGCAATAACAACAATAGCAATAATAACAATAACAATAACAATAACAGTAACAATAACAATAACAATAACAATAACAATAACAATAACAATAGCAATAGCAACAACAGCAATAATAGCAATAACAATAACAATAACAATTACAATTACAATAACAATCACAATAACAATAACCAAAAAAACAACAATAAAAAGTAGAAAGATATCGCACGGAAACCTAGCATTAAA
>JABXES010001840.1:0-71233 GCA_013375695.1 Dictyostelium brefeldianum
TAAAATTGAATCAAGTTTACCAAGTTCATCAAATGAATATTTACCAATTGGAATTTCAACTAGTGTACCACTTGAACCTTTAAATATTAATTTGGCAGTCAGTGAATTGAAAAACAACCAAATTCAATTATATTTCACATCATTTAATCCAGTTGATTCAAATCCAAGTCCATTATCAATTTATTTAAATAACGAAGTAATTTCAATTTTTGAAAAAGCCGATCAACAACATTTTAAAAAAGACATCTATTTTGAAAATACTGGTCAACTACAAACAGTTCAACTATCAATCGTATCTAGAGGTGATATTTATTTAACTGGTGCTGCCATTTATTCAACATTCATTCATCCAATTGTTATTCCACCAACCATTATACCAAACATACCAGATTTTCCAGATATTCCACCATTTTCAGATAACTTTAATCCAAAAGTATTATACATTGTAATATTTGTTGGTGTTGGTTTGCTTGTATTATCAGTTATTGGTATATTATTAGCATTTAAAAAACATCGTATCAACCTTAAAAATGGATTCAAAATTAAAGAACTTGAAATTGAAAAACGTATAGCTCATGACATAGAAATGGAAGAAATTAGAAAGAAACAATTATACATTGATGAAAATATGACAGATACAGGTGTATCATTTAAAACAAATAGTACAGAAGAAATAATAACTGATTCATATATATCTGGTGGTAGCAATATTAGTAACAACAATAACAATAATGGTAGTATTAGTATTGGTGATGGTGGTAGTAATAGTAGTATTGACATTAATATTGATAATGAAAGAGACACCAAACATAACTATTATTATTATAAAAAGAAATACCTCAAATATAAAGAAAATAACAATAATAATTATTATTACAATTACAACAACAATAACAATAATAATCTCAATTACAATTATAATACAAATGAAGAAATGGCAAATCAATTTGGAATTGAACCAGAAATTAAAGAAAACATTCAAAAATATATGATTGGTCTTCGTCGTCTTTATGGTACATTCCCATTGAATGAAAGTTCAAGTGTACAAAATATAACTTCATTTCCAACAATAACAGGACAATTACAAGGAATTAATAAAAATCCAGATAGATATAATACAAGTGGTGCAATATTACAAAGAACTCAAGAATCGTTATGGTATCGATGGGATTCACCCGAATTTCCAATAACAATTTCAAAGAGAACATTACATTTTGGTAATTCTGGTAGAAAATGTCAACTTGATAAAACATTTTATGATCAAATTCAAGTAACAAATAATACAAATAGATCAATTAAAGTAGTATTGTATTTACCAACTGATAACGGAGCAGGTTATTGTACAACAGCAGCACCATTTGTATTAATTGACCCACATAAAACTGTGAAAATCAATTTTGCAATTATATTACATTGTACAACTAAATGGTATGAAAAGTTTGCAGTTCAAGTTTTTGGATATGGTCATACATTTTTATTGATGCATTTAGAATCTGTAGTTACAACTAAATTGGATTACCGTGAATTGGAATTTGAAGAATATGTTGGTAAAGGTTCACATGGTACTGTTTATAAAGGTAGATATAGAGCTCAAACTATAGCAATCAAATTAATAAGAGTAAATATTGAAAATATAAATGAAGCATATCGTGAAATTGATATCATGAGTAGAATTCGTCATCAAAATTGTGTTCAAATGGTTGGTTGTGTTGCAAGTCCTGCTCATTTATGTATTGTATCTCAATTTGCTAAAATGGGTAGTTTGGGTGACGTAATTCATAAAAAAGGTACAAAATTAACATTGAAACAAAAAGTTAGCATCGCATTGGATATTGCAGTTGGTTGTCAATATCTTCATGGAAATGGTATAGTTCATAGAGATTTAAACCCAGAAAATGTATTAATAATAGATTTAAATCCAGAAGCATCAGTTTGTGTTAGAATTGCAGATTTTGGAACATGTAAAGAAATTGGTGAAATATTTAATCCATCTGCCAACAATAATATTTACCTAACGGAATCGGTTGGTACACCAATTTATCAAAGTAATGAAGTATTAAGTAAAATCAATTATAATAATTCAACTGATGTATATTCATTTGGTATGTCATTTTATGAATTAATGATTGAAGAATTACCATTCAATGATCATAAAGATGTTTGGGAATTACCTTCATTAATCATTTCAGGTATTAGACCAACCAAAGGAATGGATACATTTGATAATGATATTTCTTCATTAATCATTAAATGTTGGAATCCTGTTGCTTCTGATAGACCTACATTTGATCAAATAGTAGTTGATTTAAAAGAAATATCTGAACGAATAAATTAAAAAATTAAAATTAAAAATTAAAGTTAAAAAAAAAAGTGTTGTATTTAATTAACCACTATAATGAATGTGTAATATTATCCATTGTTTGTTGATGTTATTTAAAAAAGTTTTATAAAAAAAAGGTGGTAAAATTTTATGTTTTGAGCTCAATCTTTTTAACTGTAAAATATTAATTTTTTAAATGACGAATTACTGAAAAGAAATCAGCATTTAAACTATTTATAGGAATTATTTATTTATTTGTATTTAACTTTTTGTTGTGGTTTTTTATAAATTTGGACCAATTTGTAATAAAGTATCAAGTGATAACGATGTGATTGATTCTGGTAATTGATCTTCAATAATTTCTCTTTCACTACCACCTAAACGTAATGTTTTTATTGATTTTAATTCTAAAATTGCATCAATTGGTCCTTCATTCGGAACATTTAAATAAGTTAATGAAAAAAATTTTCAACAAAGTTTCTAATTAAAAAAAAAGTTCAAATTCCAAAGATATTAACATGAAATTTTGCTATGATTTTTTTTTTTATAAAACTTTTTTAGATTTACTACATTTTTAGTTTAGATTTGTTGCTTTTGTTTGCTTTGAAAATAAAAATAAGGACAAAGACGGATTATTTTGAAAAATAAAAAAAACGTTATGTTCAATGATTGAGTTGGTAATAATTCCTAGTCAAAAATAACAATAATTTAGGTGCTTTTTTATCGACTTATTTTAAGGTGGGTACCTATATCATATGACGCAATTTTTAAATTTACAAGATATTTTAATTAAAATTTACAATACCAATAAACGAGACGAAAAGTAAAAAGAGTTTTGTTGTCAGTTTTTGATGGTTTTTATAAATTTTTAAAAAAAAAATTTTAATTTTTATAAACTAAAATAATTCGTTTCAAAATATTTATACAAATAAAAATGAGATTATCATTATTATTTTTATTCTTTGCAATTATTGCAATTGTTTCAGGTGTATGTAAAAAAATAAAATAAAAATGATCAACGAAAAACAAAAAACGAAAAAACAAAAATAGATTAAATCACTAACACTCACGCATTATAACACACTATAGCAATCATTTAATGCACAAGTACCATTAGGACCAACAATTAAAAATAAAGTTGTTACACAAAATATTCCAATTATTCCATTTCCATCAACTACAAGTAGTGCAATTCAAATTAGTGCATTTCAAGCAGTATTTTTAAACGATTCATCCAATCAACAATTTTTAAGATCATCAATTAAAATTGTATCAGTTGATATCAGTGTAAATAAACCAGCACCAAGAAAGATATTTTCATTCACACTTTCAAATATATTTGAACCATTAGTATTACCATCACCATACGTTATTAATGTACCAACTGGTTCAACTGCAAGTATGTCTGTATCATTCATGACCACAAATGTTGATGTACGTAATGTTAGTATTAAATATTTTATGAAATATGAAAGTGTTACAACTGGTTATACACCAATTTCAAGATCATCAATATCAGCATCAACAAATGGTAATGCATTCAATGTTACAATTGGAGGTGCATCATTTATTAAATCAAATAATTACATTTGGCAAAGTGATGTTAGCGCAGTATCATTAGTTGCCACTGCATCTCAAGGTGTAATTAATATGGCATTTGTAAATAACGCAACAGGTGCTGTAATTTGTAATTCAGTTGCTCAATATGTAAATGGATTACTTTATACAATGTCACCATGTTCAACTGTTACACCACTTTTAAAAGGTACTACTTATACTGTAAGTGCAACTTATAATAATTCAAAACCATTGTTAAATGTATTTGCTTCATTTGGATTATATACTACTTTCCCAAGTGCAACAACTAGTACTTCATCATCAACTACTGGTCCATCAACAAGTACTCATTCAACTACATCAGCAACTGGTACAACAACACATATTCCAACAACTTCAACAACTCATGCTGCAGTTGCTTCAAGTACAACTGGTCCACGTCCATTAACTTCAACAACTCATGCTGCTGCATCAAGTACAACTGGTCCACATTCAACAACTGGTGGTGGTAGTGCTGGTGGTAGTGCTGGTAGTGGTGCAGGTACTGGTGGTAAAACATCAACAACTGGTCCACATTCAACTACAGGTGGTAAAGCAGGTAGTGGTGCAGGTAGTGGTGGTGCAGGTAGTGGTGGAAAAGCATCAACTTCAACAACAGGTCCACATTCATCATCAACAACAGGTGGTCAAACATCAGGACATCATACAGGTTCATCATCACATTCAGAATCTGATTCAAATTCAAATTCAAATTCAAACTCCAATTCACAATCTGAAGGATCAAATTCAAACTCTGAAAATTCAAACTCTGATAATTCTCAAACATCAGGTAATTCAAATTCGCAATCTGAAGGATCAAATTCACAATTTACAACTACAGGTTCAATGGATGGTCAAACATCAGGTTCACAACAAACTACATCAAATTCAAATAATCCATCAGGTACTTCAGGTACTTCAGGAAGTAACCCAACACAATCAAGTACTTCAGGTTCATCAGGAAGTAATCCAACAACACAATCAAGTACAGGTACATCAGGTACTTCAGGTTCATCAGGAAGTAACCCAGCTACTACATCAGGTACTTCAGGTACATCAGGTGGTACTTCAGGTGACTCTTCATCAACAACCTATACATCTGGTAATATGGAAAACGTTAAATTCAATTATAAAGGTGGTAAAGGTTCCAAAAAAATTGAAATCTTTTAAAATTAATAAATTTAATATACTTTTTTAAATAAATTATTTATTGTAAATAAAAACGATCTTTGCGATCACACAATCTTGTCAACTAAAGTAGTTGGTGCATTCTTTCAAAGTAGTGTAAAATATTTAACAATTGGGAGTGCTGGTAAAGGATATTCAATTATTGATACAATCCCAACTAATAATGGTATATTGGAATTATATTTACCAGTTACTCCAAACTTTGCACTACCAAGTAAGTAAACGTTTTGATTTATCATTTAATTCACATTTAATTATTCAAAATTCGACTGTGTTTGGTGATATTCCACAAGATTATTGTAAATTACTATATGGTAATTTACAATTACAAAATAATGATATCAATGGTACAGCACCTTCTTGTTATGTATGTTTAGGTTACACACTTTCAAAATATATAACTGATGGTAATAACCTATCAAACCTATCACCAGTGGGTCCATTATTAGTTAGTGGTGTTTCTAAACTATCAACTTGTAATATGTTTGTAAATCCAGATAAATCAATTGTTAAAACCAGATCTGATATTATTACTATAACAGGCACTGATTTAGGATGGGAATGGATAATTAATGGCAATATTCCAAAACCAAATTTTGTTATTTTTAATCAAAAATTAACTATCCAAATTCCAATTGGTACAGGATCAAATATAATTAAAAAATATTCAATTTTCAATAACCAATATTTTTATAATTTACAATACAGTTATGAACAACCAGTTATTCAATCATCTTCAATTGCTACAGGATCAACATCAACAATCCAACTTGTTGGAAATGGGTTCTCATATTTTGATAATGATAATATTTTAAATATTAATGGAGTAAATTATACTATACCTTCAAAATCAATTATGTATCCAACAAATAAAACACTTGATTCATTATCATTTAATTATCAACAATTAACTGGTAACCAATTACCTGTTGCTGGTTCAAAATTATCGTTAACCCTATACGTCGGTGACCAAAATACAAATTATCAATTAACCATATCATCACCAGACACAACTCCATCTCCAGCATCATCCAATGATTCTTCCGATGATTCAGTTTCAATATCATCATATATTTCAACAAATATTTGTTTATCAATTTTTGCTGTGGTTGTCTTGTTGATTTTATAAACACATAAAAAAAATAAAAAAATGCCGTTACATAGCGCCAATTTTAAAAAATTTTTTTTTTTTTTTTCATAATTATTTTTTTTTTATTTTTATAAATTAAATTTTATATAAATTACTATTATTGCAAAAATAACAACAAACACAATAACATATGAAATTAAACAAATAGAACTATACATATAATAAAACACACTCACTAATAGTATATTAAAATGGAAGATAATTTCAATAGTATACTTTCAGATGATGGAGATAAAGAAATAAATAATAAAAATACAGATGATAATAATAATACAGATACAAATAATACAAATAATACAAATAATAGTACAGATAATATAGATAAAGAAATTGAATTATCAAATTATAAAAAAGATATAAATGAAATTGATGATAGAAATTTAAATCAAGAAATTAACTTTTTAGTATATTATTGGTTAACAAATCAAAATGGATTGGATAATCAATTATTGACATCACTATATCAAAATATAAATGATAATAATTTATTACCTAAAAAGTATAATTGGTTAGGTCAAAATGAAAACTTTACATTTAACGAATTGGTATTTATTGAATCTTATATTAATATCTCTAATGTAAAATATATTAACATGTATAATTCAATAATACAGAAAGATAAATATAAACATATTCATCCAGATCATATCAAATCAATATTTAAAAGTTTTAGAGATTTAGCGACACAACATGGTCATTTTGCAAATTCACCAATTCAAATCAATACTTTATTAGGTGATAATTCATATTCAATGATACCTCAAACAAAACAGAATAACAATAATAATGTAATAAAAGAAAGAATACCTGACACTTCATCGAGTAATAATAATAGTAATAACAATAATAATAATAATACAAAGAAAAAAGTTAAAATTTCATATTTATATAATAGGCAACAAGTAACATCACCAATTGCAATTAATACACAAATCGATAATAACACTACAACTACAACAACTACAACTACTACAACTACAGCGACAACTACAACACCACCGATAAATAATAATGTACAAAACACTACAACAACTACACCATTACAACAAAATACAAATATACAACAAATACAACAAACACCACAATTACCAATTATTATACCAGATAATAATATAATTGAAGTATCACCACAACCATTATCAAAATCAAAGAATGAAGATATTAATAATAGTAATAATATATTATCAATTCAAATGAATAGATATAAATCATATTCAATGATGAGAGCGATAGAGAATCCATTTGATCAAAATATACCAATACCAGTTAGACTGTCAAAGCAGGAGATTATATTATCATCAAAATCATCATTGAAATCAACATGTCAATTGCCAATTACATGGTATTCAAATTTTAAAAATAGCCTTATAGTTTATGGACACAAAGCACCAACTTATTGTTTGAAATTTGATAAATCTGCAAGACTGTTTTTCACTGGTTCAGATGATCATCTTGTTAAAATATGGTCAACTCAATCTGGTAGATTAATTGCATCGTTAAGAGGTCATATTGGTGATATAACAGATATGTGTACAAGTTTTGATAATAGTTTATTGGCAACTGTTTCCAATGATAACATCATTAGAATTTGGAATTTAAATTCAAATCAGTATGAACCATTCACTGCTTTGGCAGGTCATGATGTTTCATTGAATAATATGATCACTTCCATTGCATTCTCTTCAAATCCATCTGCTAGATTATTGATTTCAAGTGATTCATTTGGTCAATGTAAATTATGGAATTTAGATAAATCAAATCATGTTGTAACACTTTCATTGGTAGATTTAAATAATAATTCAAATATAAATATAAATAGTGGTAGTGGTAATGGTAATGATAATGAAGATGTAATAATGACAACTACAACAACAGATGCAGAAGTACCATTAATACCAGTACAACAAGCACCACCACAGACAGTGGCAGCAGGTAAAATTAATGAAATTACAGGTACAACAATGAATATGGGTGGTACATTAATTGTTGCAAGTGTTGATTGTTCATTAAAGATTTGGTCAACATTATTTAATCCACCAAAATTAGTAAATACATTGGAAGGTCATCCAACTACAATTTTAGCATTACAATATAGTCATAATAGTGAAGCAATTGTATCTGGTAGTTATGATGGTACAGTTATAATTTGGAGACATTTAGGTGGACCAAAATGGAATCATGTAATGTTTAACATTAAAGTAACTAGACCAAATCAACCTGGTTCAACTCATCCAAAGAAAGTGGCAAGATCAAAAGCAACTTTTAAAAATGTAATTTGGTCACAAGATGATAAATACATTATAACCACTGATTACAATATGATCAGAGTTTGGAATTCATCAGATGGTAGTTTTCATTTGGAAATGAGTGAACATACTTCAGAAGTTTATGTAACTAGTTGTCATCCATTGGATTCACGTTTGATAATGAGTTCAGGATACGATTCACAAGTTATTCTATGGTCAATTGAAACTGGTGAAATTATAAAGAAATTTGTATTGCAAGAACCTGGATTTGCATGTCAAATACTTGATGGTTCATTTAGTCCAGATGGTCAGAAATTTATTGTTACAAATTCACTTGGTAAATGGTTTATGTTTGAATTAGGGTTGGGATCAGATATTAATAATTTAAAGAAATCAATACCAAATGAACAATACTTTTTCACAGATTATCATCCATTGATTCGTGATGCAAATGGTAATGTATTGGATGAACTTACTCAAACACCACCACATTTAATGCCAAGACCAATGCTTGTAAATTATCAAGGATTACCATTTGCTGATCATTACAATCTTTCGGATCAAGATGCAATCTATCATTTACAACCATACAAGAATAGTGCAGATTATCAAATGGATTTAAAAATTCAAAAGGAATTTGAACAACGTGAAATTCATACATTTAATCAAGGTAATCCATCAAATATACCATCTCATCCAATTGTAATTTATGTACCACCTGAACCAAAAAAACAAGCAACAAAGAGACAAGCAACTACAAATAGTAAACCACGTACAAATCGTAGACCTTGGGAAACTATACTTGAAGAAGATTCATTGATTGAAGAAGATTTACTCATTCCAAGTGATCAATCTGATGATGATTTTAATCCATCACAAGATGAAGATTCATCATCTTCTTCTTCCTCTTCTTCATTTGATGATGATACTGAAGATGAAGATTATAATGATGGTGGTAAAATGTCAACTAGACGTAATTCAAAGATTAAAAATGAAAAGAGAAAAAAGAAACTGCTTAAACAATCAAAGAAATTCACAAGAAGAAATACATCACCATCAAAAATTAAAGAAATTATGAACACATTTGATTTACCAGATGATGAAGGTATTGGTGGTGGTAGAGGTGGTAGTAGAAGTAACATTTCAAATAAACGATTATCAAATAGAAAAAAGAAGCGTAATAACAACAACATGATAAACGATGGTGATATTAATGAAGATGAAGATTCTGATAATGATTTATTAAATACACTTGGCAATGATGATGATCAAGATAACTACGACCAAAGAAATCAATATCTTAGTGATTTTGATGATGACGAAAATCATAATGGTAATGGTGGTAGTAGTAGTGAAAGTGATAGTGATAATAGTGATTCAAACGCTGATTCTGATAATTCAAGTACAAGTGGTAAAAAGAAAAAGAATAAGAAGAGAAAGTTAACTTTATCAAGAAAGAAATCAACTACCACTACTAGCACTGTTGAAAAAAGAGGTAGAAAATCAAATTCAACCGCTACAACTACTCCAATTAAGAAAACAGTTACACCAATAAAGAAAAAAGAAGAAAAACCATTATGTCCAAAATGGTTATCAATTACTGCATTAACTCCATTTGAAACTTCATATTCACCTCAAGTTGGTGATTATATATTTTATTTTTATCAAGGTCATCAAAAGTATTTAGAGAAATTTCCACAAAGCGAAATTGAATCAAATTTAAATACAAATTCAATTGTTGATTTCATGAATGGTGATGATGATCAAGTGAATATCAGTTATCAAGAATGTATTATTAAAAATTTAAATTATTTCATTTCATCAGATTCAATTCATAAAGTTGTTGTATCATTATTACCTGTAGTTGGTGATCAACAAGTTGTGTATCAAGATGATCATCATCAAGAATTGTTTACAGTTATTTATCATGTTTCAGATATACCAGATTTCTTAGTATTGGCTTCAAAAGTTAGAAAATCATTACTTGTTAATTGGTATCCTGAAAAAAGATTTAAAATGTATTATCCAGATTCAAATGGATGGTATAATGGTACAATCATTGAAATTTCAGAATCTGATTCTCAATTTATAAATAGTCCTTGGGAAGGTTTAAAAGTTAGATGGGATGGTACTGATGAAGAAGATAGAGTTAGTTTTTGGGAAATAGAAGAGAAACTAGATGATAATGAATTGATTGAAAGAGAAAAAAAAAAAGAAAAAGAAAAGGAAAGAGAAAAGGAAAAAGAAAAAGAAAAAGAACAACAACAACAATTACAATTGCAACAACAATATATACCACCTCCACCTCAACCACCTACATCATCATTATTATCACCTCCACCTCCTCCAATGTTAGTTCAATTGCAACAACAACAACAATTAAATAATTATAACAATACCATTGATTACAGTAATACCAATAATTTCAACTATAATAATAATACTAACATGATGGGTATTATTGATTACAGCGCATACAACAATACTAATATCAACAATAACAATTATATGAATTATAACATGTACCAAAACAATAATAACTATGGAATGACCAACAATAACTATTCATATGTTAACAATCCATATTTACCAAATTATAATCAACAACAACAACAATTACAACAACAACAATTACAGCAACAACAATTACAGCAACAACAATTACAACAACAACAATTATTATCACCCCCAATTTATTATAATATGAATCAACAACCTCAACCACAGCAACAACCTTTAAATTATAATTATAATGCAAATAACTATAATACAAGTAATATTAATAATAATAACAATAATAATTACAATTACAATTCAACAAATACTACAACAGCAAACACATTTCCACCAACATTACAACCAACAACTACTACAACAACTACTACAACTACAACTACTAGTACATCAACAACATCAAATGGATTTAAAGAAAATATACTCTTAATTAAGATTCAATATACAGAGAATATTGATGAAATGCAAAGAAATAATTTATTAAAAGAATTGAACGAGTTTTTAGATGATGAAGTAACCGATATTTATGCAGAACCAGTTGATTTAAATTTGTATCCATTATACATTAGATTTGTTCCACATCCAATGGATCTTAGTACAATAATTAAAAGATTGGAGTCAAGTTATTATAGAAGTTTAGATGCTTTATATTTTGATGCAAAGTTGATAATGATTGATGCATACATTTATAATAAACCAAATACAATGGTAGCTAAGAATTCAAAATTGGTATTCAATAGAATTTCAGATATGTTAAAAGAAATTTCAAATTATACTCCTTCTGACATTTTAGAGCAAAGTGGTGGTAGTTTTGATTCATTCACTTTGAAATCTGATGTTGCTGATCAAAATGATAGTAATAGCCAAATTGATTTATCAGTTGATGATCATGAAGAAGAAGAAGACAATAGTGATTTTGGTAAAAATAAAAAGAAATCAACAAATAAGAAATCAAATAGTAGTAAAAAGAACAACAAGAGAAATACTAGTAAAATATTAGATTTTGAATCAACTGATGATGAAGAAGAAAGTGATACTGGTATTGGTAGTAGAAATATAACAAGATCATTATTAAGTCCATCTGAAGATGAAGGTAATGTTGGTAAAAGAAGTAGAAGAACTGCAACAACTACAACTACCACAACAACACCATCAACTCCAAGTAAATTAACTAGATTAAGAACTCGTTCAACAAATATTAATTCAGATGAATTTATTGATGATAATAATTTACATCAAAATAGTGGTTGTGCATTAGTTTCAGATGATGATGACGATGAAGAATTGAATAAAAAGAGAAAGAAAATTGGTGGAAATCAAAATTCAGAACCAGTTGTTGCAAAGAGACAAAGAACAAATCAATTAACATTCAATTTAGATGATGATGATGAAGATGACGATGAAGAAGAAGAAAGTGATAGTGATAGCGGTAAAAAATCAAAAAGAAAGAATAATAAAAAATCAAAATCAAAAACAACTCCAACTATAACAACACCAAAAAAGAGAGGTAGAAAGAAGAAACAAAAAGATGAAGATTATCAAGATGAAAGCGAAACTAATAATCAAAGTGAAGAAGAGGAAGAAGAAGAAGAGCAAAGTGAAGAAGAAAAACAAATTCAAGAAGAAGAACGTGTAAATATTAAACAACAACAAAACGAAAATCAATACAGTGGTAGTGATAATGAAGATAATAATAGTGGTAGCGAAAGTGAAAATTATAATGAAGAAAGTGGTGATTCAGAATCAGGTTCTGATAATGAAGGTGATATCGATGATGATGAATTTTTAAATCTTGTTGAAAAACCAAAACCAAAAGTAACATCTAAAGGTAGACCAAGAAAGAATCCAATTTCAACAGCTTCACCATCTACTCCTAAAAAAGGTAGAGGTAGACCAAAGAAATTAAATTAAATCAACCAACCACATACATAACACTATTAAAAATAAACAAAAAAAACAATTATTGTAAATAATCACATGTGATTGATTTCAACCCCAGTGATTCATTTATTATTTGAAAGATATCTCAACCATAAATAAAAAAAAAACAATTTATTTTTAGATATTAGAATAAAAAAAGATGAAATTAATAATTTTAATTATTTGTTTAGTATTTACAGCAACAATAGTTTTATCACAACAATTTATAAAGATAAAAATTGTGATGGACCAACAACGTTTATTGATTTTGTAGAAGAGAATGTGTGTAATGGTGGAATTATAATGCAATGTCAATCAGATGGCAACACAATTTTAACAAAAGATTATTCTGGTAACGATTGTTTTAAATATGATTTTACAAATAGTTCAAGTGAACCAATTAATACATGCACATTTAATCATTTATTAAACTCATATCAAACTAAACAATGTACACCTGGATATCAAATAATTCCAACTAGTTTTTCATATATTCATTTAAATAATAATTCATGTCCTTCTGATAACCCAAATTGGAAAGATCAAATATACCATATATTTTCATATC
The DNA here is from genome assembly GCA_013375695.1 of Dictyostelium brefeldianum. Classification (NCBI taxonomy): domain Eukaryota; phylum Evosea; class Eumycetozoa; order Dictyosteliales; family Dictyosteliaceae; genus Dictyostelium; species Dictyostelium brefeldianum. The sequence continues at coordinate 13,503 of JABXES010001840.1, forward strand.
CATTGAATGTATGTTTAAATGCAAATACACTTGGCGACAATATAATGATAACAAGTTGTCAATCTGATAATTCATACATCACAAATTTTTATAGTGATTATAATTGTACTGGTACAATAACAACTACAACAACACCTTCACCTTCAATTTATGAATGTGAATCTGATAATACAATTTCATTATGTAATCCAACAAATAATTATAATAAATTTTAAAATTTTAAATTAGTGTGACATGTTTACTTTTTTTATTATTTATTTTAATAAGAATTTATCATTTAAAGGTAACATTAATCTATATGCATCAGCACCCATTGTATAATATCTAAATAATCTTTTTACTTTAATAAAACCTAAATTTTCATATAATGAAATTGCTTGTGTATTTGTTATAATTGTTTCTAATACTATTTCATCACATTTCATTTCAATCATTTTTTCAATTGTTAATTTAACTAGATTATTTCCTGCAAATAATACATAATCAGATTCGTTAGTATAATTATATATTAATGCACACATACATAATATTGAATGTGTACATATTATATTATAATGAATCCAAGATGTATATTTACCTATTTTTTGTCTTCTATATGTTTTATCAACTACAACCATACCAATGTAACCTCTTTCTAATAACCTATGAGTTTGTTTCTTTGAAATGATAACACCAACCAATTCACCTTTACAATATGCTAAAAAACAAAGTTCTGGCCATTGATTTAAAAAAAATCTATATGTAAATATTGAATATGGTTCTGGTAATTCTTTTTCAATTAGTTTCATTAATTCTTGAATTTGTGATTCACCTTGATATGCTATATATTCAATATCTCCAATTGTCATTGGTGTTGTAAGTATATTATTACTCGTTGTTGTTGTTGTAGTTGTTGTGTTATTATCTGTTTGTTGATGTATTACATCTTTAAAGTTATTTGTTATGGTTGTCATTTTTGTTAATTTGGTGAAAGATCGATTATAATTTTTTTTTTTTTTTTTTTTGAGCAAAAATCAAATTTTTTAATTTTTTTTTCATTTTTTTTAATTTCATTTTTCGAAAATCACTTCATTTTGCATATGACAAACAGATAATAATATTATATTATATAAAAGAATAATAAAATGAAAGAAGAACAAAGAGATTTATATTCATTAATAATAAATCAATTAGTTCATGATGGATATTTAAGTGAAGCTACTAAAATTAGTGAATCTACAATGATACCGTGTCCAATTAAAAATGAAGCAACAAATAAATTATATTCAATTTATCAATCTACAATATCAGGTGGTAGTAGTAATATGGCAAATAGATCAAATTCAAGTGGTAGTAATGCAAGTAATAGTGGTGGTAATATGGATACAGATGAAGATGTTAGTCTTAGTATTGGTGGTATTGGTATTGGATTAGGTAAAAATATGATTGAAGATGTTATAAATATGAAAGAATCATTAGATTTTGATGATCCAATACAATTACAACAATTAAATAGTGGTAGTAGCAACGCTGGTACTGGTAGTGGTAATGATAACGATAAAGATACAACAATGAAACAACAACCAACAGTATCATTTTTAACAAAATTTATAACAACTCATAAAAATGCATGTAGATGTGCAAAATTTAGTTGGGATGGTAAATATGTAGCAACCGGATCATCAGATACATCTATAAAGTTATTGGATGTAAATAAAATGAGAAATTATAATATAACAAAAAATGAAACAACCGAAGATTCAGCACCATCAAGACCTGTAATTAGAACATTTTACGATCATACACAACCAATAAATGATTTAGATTTTCATCCATCTGCACCAATTTTATCATCTGCATCAAAAGATGGTACAATTAGATTCTATGATTATAAATCATCATTGAAACGATCATTTAAATATATTCAAGATAGTCATTCAATTAGATCCATTAATTTTCATCCATGTGGTGATTTAATATTGGCTGGTACTGACCATAACATGATTAGATTATACAATGTAAATACATTTCAATCGTTTACCGCTAGAAAAGTGAATGAACATCATCATGCTGCAATTAATCAAGTTAGATTCTCACTGGATGGTAGTATATTTGCAAGTTGTTCAAAAGATAATACCATTAAAATTTGGGATTCAAATAATTTTAGTTTGATAAATACATTTAATTCACCACATGGTGGAAAGGAACCTGTAACCGTTCAAATTTCAAGAAATCAAAAATATTTACTTTCATGTGGTAGAGATTCAATGGTTAAGCTATGGGAAATTACATCAGGTCGTTTAGTATATCAAATCAATACAAATGTAAAACAACAATCTGGTAACAATAAAAATAGAATTTCCGCTACATTTAATTACACTGAAGATTTTATTATTACAAATGATGAACAACCATCCGTTGCAGTTGTTTACAATTCAAGAACAAAAGAACAAGTTCAAAAATTATCTGGTCATAACAATACTGTTCGTTACATCGCATCTTCTCCAGTAGAAAATGCTTTAATGACTTGTTCACTTGATCATAGAGGTAGATTTTGGACAGAAGATTCAATTTCTTTACAACAACAATCATCACAATTACAACAACCAATTTTACAACAACAACAATTACCTCTATAAAACAAGATGAAAAGCAATAATATTTTAATTAAATAAATGTAAATAAAAAAAAAAGATTGATTATGAATTTTCATTTGATAAGATATTTTCTTTTTTTTTTTTCAGCGGTTGTAATTTTCTTTAAACTTTCCAACCGACAAAAAATTCATTCTAATTGGAAAAAAATCCAACAATTTTGAATTTTCAAAGGTGACATCTGTGGTTAAAAATATAAAAATAAAAATGTAAAATGAATTTTTAAATATTTATAATTGTTTTTTTAAAAATAAAAAATATAAAGATAAAAAAACATTCATATACACACAAACACATTGCAATAAAAAAAAAAAATAGTGGTATAATATGTCACCAAATAATAGTTTCAATAATATTATTGAAGAAGATGAAATTGGATCAAAAACTCCATTATTAATTAATGAAAGTGATGGTGGTGATGAAATTAAAAAAGAGGAAGAGGTTGTTAAAATACCGTTAAGAAAACATAAATATATAGGTCAATTAGTATTGTTATACACTTTATTCACACTTTACATTACTGGGTCATATCTATATGCTGTTTATCTTCCAAATGTATTTTTACAACATGCAAAAAATCAATACCCAAATTACACCGCTGCTGAAGTTCAATCAAAAGCAAGTTACTATAAATCATATTCAGATTCACTCCCATACATACCATTATTTTTATTTGGACCTCTTGCTGGTTATTTATCTGATAAGTAAGTTTTGTTTAATATATCTGTATACTCTAAAACAAATGTTAATATGTAAATATCCCAAATTTAGATATGGAAGAAAACCTATTTTATACTTTACAGTTATCATTACATTACTAGATGTTGGATCATGTTTACTTACAATTAAAACAAATAATTTAATGTATTATTATGCTGTACATACAATATCAGGAATTAATGGTGTACTACTAGCCGCTGTTTTTAGTTGTAGTATGTATAAATTCATTATCTCGCACACATATAAATTTTATACTAATCATACATACAATTTAAATAGTATCAGATATATCAGATGAACAACATGTATCACCATTGTATAGTTTATTAGCATTCTTTATGGGATTAGGAGTAGTTGTAGGTCCATCACTTGTGGTGTTTGTACCAACAAGTTTAATAACTGGTCCATTTTTATTATATTTAACAATTGGTATTACAGTTTTATGTTTACTTCTTATACCATTCCTTAAAGAAACATTGACAATTGCTCAAGAGAGTAATAAAATCAAAGAGACATTAAACACTATCAATCCATTTAAATCATTAAAAAATGTATTCAAAACTAGTGGATATATATCATGGGTTATTTTAGTTTACATCTCATTATCATTTTCTTCACAAGATGTTTGGTCAACATATTATTATTATTGTGGTTTAATGTATGGATGGGACGAAAAACAAAATGGTGAATTTGTTGTTTTCTTAGGTGTATTAGTAATGGTATTTGGTGGTTTGATTTTCCCAATTTTATTAAAATATTTCTGTAATTATCACCACACTACCATATATATCTTGTTATTATTATCTACACAGATACACTTACTAATATTCATTTTAATTTTTAATATATATTTAGCTGAAAGAAAATTAATATCCTTTTCATTTTTAGTATCAGTTGTATCACATATTTTATTGGTGTTTTCAGGAAACAAGAAATGGGGAATGTTTGTATTTTTAATTGCAACTGGATTAGGAACAAATAATCCAAATACAAATAATTTATTATCAAGTTTAATATCAAAGGCATCACCTGCAAGTTCACAAGGTACTATTTTAGCTGGTGTAACAGGTATAACTTCAATTGCATCATTTCTTGGAGCACTTGCCAGTAACGATATCTACACATTTTCAACATCAGTTAAATTTTATTTCCCTCAGTTCATTTATTTATTAAATACCGTTATTCTTGGAATTACATTTATTGGAACATTATTAATTTGGAAGTTTTATAAAAACCCCAATCCTTTATTAAAAAATATAAAATAAATTAATAAACAAACTACAATTAATTAAATTTACACATAAACACATAAATATATACATGTTCATACACACACATAATTATTATTGAAAATTCAACAAAAAAAATACAAATGTTTGAGTTTGTGTGTTTTTTTCACATTAACAAATTGTAATTTTGATTTTAATTTGTTATGTTAAAAAAATATTGTACTATTAAGTTTACTTAATTTAATAAATTTCAAAGAATTTGTAAAAGAAATAAAAAATAATTAAGGAATCTTTTTTATTTATTGGATGGAAGAGATCTTAATGAAAAATCATTTTCAAATTACATAGACTTATAATGTATATAACGACCATTATATAATCCAAAAATAGTTGGTATATTATCAAACAGTAGTGTATGTATTAATTTATGTGGATAATAGAAAAGGTAAATTACAACAACAACAAAAACTAAAAAAAAAAGAAACTATGAACAATAAAAGATGATGGTTCAACTGGTGCTGATTTAGGATTTTAATCTTTTAAATTCAAAAATAAAATAAAAAAAATAACTATTTTAAAATCTATTTTAATATTTAATAAAATAAAAATAAAAAAAAGGTTGAACATATTTTTACAAATTGTATGATTTTTAATTTATTTATTCATTTTCTAATGCTAAAGTGGTTGTTGATTGAACAGGGGTTGAAGTAGTTTGAGTTGTTGGTGGTCTAAGTTTTGAAGTTTTTTTAGTTGATGGTAATTGATCAACTTTATTTGTTAATTTATGATATTCAGCTTTTAACGTTACAATTAATTCATCCAAATATTTAATACGAGTATTTTGATAATCATCAACTGCTTTTAAAACTGATGGTACACTGCTATTATTACTTGTGACACCATTACTACCAGTTGTTGTACCACTGCTACTATTTTCAGATTGAATTGAAGATCTATTAATTAAAGCACGTTCTTCTAATAATCTATCTAAAGTTTCAACAATTTTTTCAACTTCTTTGTTGTAAACACCTTGTTTTTCTAATCTTCTTTTTAAACCCATATAATAATCACTAATTGGATGAGTTGGTGGCTTCATATCAGTAAAGAAAGGAAACAGATAATAAAAATTATGACTATGAGATACAACACCATTTTGAGTAAGATTACTAAACTGTTGGACATTAATTTCATTTACAAATTCAAGTAATCTATTTTTTGGTGGTGGAGATGAAGGTGTTGGTTGTGGCGGTGTTGATAAAAGTAACAATGGTTTTGTTGTTTCATTTGCTGAAGTTGTAGTAGTGGTTGTAGTTGGTGTACTAGTTGCAGTAGTAGTTGTTGTAACACTTTCATTAATATTTGACCAACTCCAATTATATCCATCTTGACCATCAATTGTAATACATTGATCATTTATAAATGCTTTATACTTTTTGTTATAAAATTTATGAATATTTTCATGAATTTCAGCAAATGTAAGTGATGGAAGTGATTTACTATCACGATAGTAGGAATGAATGAATTGACTGAAAGTATCAATTGCTTTTCTAATATTCCATACTCCAGTATCCCAATATTCTGCTTCAATTTCATTTATAGATTCTGTAATTGTATCATGTACAAAAAATATTGGTACCATTGTTGGAATTAATTCTAGTTGAGCTGTATTATTATTATTTGAAGTTGTAGTCGTTGCTTGTGATGATTCTTCATCTTCATTATTATTATTAATTTCTTTCTCTTCATCATCTTCATCAACATCATCAACATCCATTGAATCATCAGATGAAGTTGAAGAATGTTGATCACTACAACTTGTATCTTTTTTACCACTACCATTATTACTATCTTTTAATGATGATTTGTTGTTGATTGGGTTTGTATTATCTTCACCTTCATAAATAATGATTTCATCACCATCATCGTCGTCATCTTCTTCTTCATCATCTTCATCATCTTCTTCATCACCTTTACCTAAATCATCTAAATCAATTACTTCATCATGGTGATTACCATGACTTGAATTTGTTGAAGAATGGTCAATTTCCATTTGTAATTCATCTAATACACTAGTATCACCACTTGAACAACCAACTAATTTATTATCACCAATTAATGTATTATAAACAGATTGAGTATGGTATGCCCAAATAAAACGATACCATAATTCTAATACTAAAAATCCAAACCAAATTTTAAAATGTGAAGATTGTTTCATTACTGATGGTTTCATAAACCATTTATTTGTTGTCTTTACCCACCATAACTCTTTTTGTGCTTTTAAAAATTTATTATTATCAATTAACAATGTTGATGATGAATTCTTTAAATTAATATTATATATATCTGATATAATCACTAATTTTGATTTATTTAATTCTAATAGTTCATTATTATTTATAATTTTTATCAATTCTTTTATATCAATACCATCTGTAAGTAATAGCAGGGTATCATATTAGTATATTACACTGAATATATGTATGAATATATATATATATATGATATCATTATATACTTACTTGACTCTAATTTATCAGTATTATTTGAAGTGAATGGTAATAATTCAATATTTAAATCATCTGAGAATATCCAATCTTTTAAATCTAGATAAAACAATGCATGTACATTTGGTGCCATTGAAATTAAGAATGAAAATGGTTCTAATATATTTAATGTTTTTGATACTTTTACTTTCTTTTTCTTTTTTAGTGATGGTGATGTTGATCTTTTAGTTGTAGGTTGTGGTGGTAATATTGTTGATTTCTTTTTACTATCTATAGTTTCATCTTGATCTGCATCATCGTCTGCATCATCATAATATGTATTACTTGTACCATTGGTAGTTGGTTTATCATCTGTATCATCAATTGTAACTGAGGATGACGATGGTTTCTTTCTTATTCTCTCTTTTCTTTTTCTCTTTTCTTTAATTTTAATTTCTTTATCTTTTTCAATCCTTTTCTTTGTTTTCTTTTCTATTAATGTATTATTTGTTATTGTTGTAGTTGTTGTTTCTGTAGGAATGATAGGTGGTGTTGTAGTAGTTATTGTTGTTGGTGTTGGTGTAGTTGTTACTATTTGATTTGTTGGTTGTGAAAAGAATGCACTAAACATTGATGAAATTGGAGCGGATAAATCATAATTAAAATTAAATGGATTTGGTGTTGTTGATGATGTTGTTGTTGAATCAATACTAGTTGAAATTAGTTTTGGTGTTATTCTCTTTTTTGTTTTAGGTATCGTTGATGTGGTTGTAATTAATGATGGTTCATTTATTTTTATATCAGTGATTGCTGCGGTTATTGCTATTGTGTCTATTGGTTTATTTTCGATGGTAATATCATCTTTAATATTTAATTGTTCAAATTTTGCCTCCATCTCACTTTAATGCGCATATGAATTAATTATTAATTATACTGCAACATGAAAAGCCAAAATTTTTAAACTCAAAAAAAAATCATTTTTCATAAAAAGTAAACAATTCATTGAAAATTTATTTTTTTGATTAAATAGATTTCAAATGTGCATTTCGATTAATCGTGAAATAGAATAAAATAGTTTGTGGTTTATTATTTTTTGTAAATTTTAATTGTAATAAGTGTTACTTATTTCATTGTTTTCTTGTGTATAAAACTCTAGCCCATATTCTATAATTAAATTATCAGAATTATCAATCCATCCATTTTCTTTGGTTACTTTATCTGATTCAATCATATAATACCCTTTTTCTTTACTTTGAGTATTGAATACTTTAAAATTATTAAGAATTTTTAGGAATTAGATAAATATAATAATTATTATTTTAATGAGATATACGTACCACAATCTTTGATTTCCAATTTAATATTATTCTTTGGGTCCAAATGGTTTACTAAGGTTATTGAAAAATTTCCAAATATTTCATTGTGATAATCAGTTAAAAGGTAACATGTTAACTTTTTTATTTCTGCGCTACATACTGGTATTAAACTAAATGTGAATGACATCGAGTGATAACCAATTGAAGCAAAGGAAACCCTACCAGATTTTAAGACAGTGGTCTTTTCCCTTTGTCTACTGAACCCATTAATTATCCATCTTTTGAAACATTTATTTGTTTTTTCCCATGGTTTAACTACCTTTGATTTATCAACAAACAATTTAAATTGAGATTTTAATAATTCCAATTCTTTTTCCAAATCACTAATTATTAATTGTTGTTGTTTGTTTGCAGTTTTTAAATCTTCAATTTCACTTGATCTTGCAGAGTCATTTTCACATGATAATCTATGTTTTTCTAATTGGTTGAATCTAACTTTAATTTTACATTTCATTTTATCATCATTAAATGGACAATCAATAAAACGAAATTTACATTCTTTAATATGATCGTTAACTTCACCAATTTTAATAACTTCACGACAACCATATCTTTCATCTCTTTCCAATGTACCATTTTTATAAATATTTTGACAATAACAATCTTTATTTTTAAATTGCTATATATGTAAAATAAAATAAATTAGTAAATATAAATAATAATTATATAATATATTAATAAACGCTTACATCTTCTAAGAATTTGTTTCTTGAAAGTACATTTTTTAAATCAATACCAGTTTTACAATTAAAACATGTAATATTCTTTTTTTCAACTAAATGTTTATTCCAACATGATATACATTGAATACACCCATCTCTACATTGTTTTGCTTCAAAATTATTTAAATCTAATAACAATCCTTTACAAGTTTGACACTTAAATTCATTTAGTAACTTTGTGTCAACTATTAAATCGTGTAATTTAATTTTTGGGAATTCTTTGTCCATTGCTATGTGTATGATCATTAAAAAAAAAAAAATGTTTTTTTTTAATTTTGTCAATTAATCAAAAAACTTAAAATTTTAAGTCTAAACATCGTTTTTTTTTTTGATTTGTTTATACTAAAAAGAGATAATTAACTGAATGATTAATTTAAAATTAATTTATATACAAACACTTATAAAGTGTTATTTTTTATTTATTTTCAAAAGTATACAAAACGTTTTCAGTTTTTAATGAGGTGTGATCATTATTTACAAAATTTTCAATAAATTTGAATTTCTTAATTTGATGAAATGAATTTGGATTTGTTAATAATTGATTAACTGTTTCAATATATTCAATTTTCTTTGAATTTGAAATACTAAAATTATTATTATTATTTTGAATATTACTAAATGAAGCTTGAATTGATTGAATTGTATTATTATTACCAATTATCCATTGTAGTAATTGTGGGGTATGAAAACCATCTATACTTAATTTCTTTATTGATTTATTCTTTGAAATCATTGAACCAAATTGAGAAATAAAATGATTTGAAAATTTTTGTTTATTCAAATAATTTAAACCACAATTATTTGTTTCTACTAAATTTGTACCATTATTATTATTACCATTATTACTACCATTATTATTATTATTACCAATTCTAATAATATTAGCATTACCATTATTAGTTATAATAGTTGTTGCAGTTGTAGTTGGTGTTGTTGTTACTGTATTATTACTATTATTATTATTATTATTTTTACATAATGGGTAAATAAATAAACTTTTTAAATTTTTATGTTTTTTAATTAGACCACAAACTAATTTCCAATAATTTAAAAATATTTCATTACTACTAGTGGCAATACTACCACTATTTGTGGAACATGAACATTGTTTTGTTTTATGTTTTGAACATGATAGTTGATATATCAAGTCATCTAAACAAATATGAATTGCTAATAACTTTAAATTTGGAGATGATTTTAACATGTAGTAGAGATCTTCAATTTTAATTGGTGTTTTGTGAGTATCATAATATTGAATTGATGATAACTTGTTTAATGTTGATAATTCTTTAAATGGGAATTTATTATTATAATTACAAATGTACAATTCCTTGAATGATAAATTCTTTAAATTTGATACTATCATCCATGGTGAATAATTTTTCAAGAAACCAATACTCTTTATTTTCTTTATGTTACTTGGTATGGATAAACTTGTAGATGAATTTGTAGATGCGTCAAATTCAAAGTTTGAAATTCTTATTGCAGGAAATTCAATTTTACCAATCATGGAAATTTGATTATTACTTGTACTTTTATTATTTATTATTGTAATGTTGATTAATATCTTTTTTAAATTTGGTAAATTACTTTCTTTAATTGATTTATTTAATTTTTCAAAATTTATATTTGAAGATTCTAATCTTAGCGTAGTAATATTTTCATTTTTTAATAATGAATATTTATTTCCATAACCACTTCCATTACCATTAACGCTATATTTTAAAAAATTATTATAATCATTTGAAACTGATAAATAATTTGATACCGTATTAAACCAACACCAATTAACTTTGGAAATTGATAAAATATTTGAGTTTATATTTTTATATTCATTCTCTTCATTCTCTTGTAAATCAAATTCACATAATTTCTTATTTATTCTATTTACTTGAAAACATAATAATTTTATAATTTCCTTTTGTATATAAATTGGAATAATATTCATTAACATCATCATGATTTTATAAATAAATATGGATATATAGTATAAATATATAAATTATAGAATGAGTGTGTATTGTTTTGTTATGATGTATTGCGTGTATATGTGTTTGGGAATTTATTAAAAAAAACAAAAAAAATAAAAACAAACATTTATTTTATTTTATGATCAAATCTGAAAAAAATAATAATATAAAAATTAAAAATATAAAAATATATTGTTTGAATGTGTGAGTGTGGGTGTGATAAAAATAAACACATTTTTTTTTGCATGAAAAAACCGTGCAAGTTATTTTTAACCTACATCAAGTTCGTGAGTGTGTGATGATATAAATTTATGAACAAAACACACAACATAGAGTATAGTTATATAGAGTAGTAGCTGCCATATTATTATATTATTAAAACACAATGTTGTAAATTATAAATAGACACCAACCAAACTGTAAATTAGCAAAAACTGTTTTTGATTTAAAAAATAAATAAATGAGATAAGTGTATTATGTGTATTCATATGAAATAATAGAAATACATTTTTTATATGTATATTTTTATATGTATAAGAGAAATTTAGATAAATTTTTACATAGGAGAAGGGTGCCTTAATTTTGGCAATATTTTTTTTTATGAGACTTGAAACCTAATTAAAAAAAAAATTTTCAACATGTTCGCATTAAAAATAATGTTCACCCTTCTCCTGTGTAAAAATTTATACGCAAATTAGTTTTTTTTTATTTTTTTTTTAATTTATGGAAACATAGCTATGGTAATAAAAAGTGTAAACAAATAATAGAATAATAGATAATATTATTATGTTTAATTTTAATAAAACAATTAAAAAAGTAGTTATAAGTCCACCACCAGGATTACCACCAAAAAGACCAATTAGCAGTGATGAAGATTATGATAATGAAGACCATGAAGATGATTCTGATTTAGATGATTCTGAAGACGACTCTGAAGATGACTCTGAAGATGATTCAGCAGATGATTCAGAAGATTATGAATCAGATGCAAGTATTGGTGATAATAGATTTAGAAATACAAATACAAATACAAGCACAAATAGTTTAAATAATAGTATTGGTAGTACTGAAATTGGTACATTTGGTAATAGTGCAAGTGATGATGAACGTATTAAAGTTAGAAATGAATATCTAGATACAATTGATAAAATGAAAAAAGAAATCATACCAATTAAATTTAAATTGGGTCAATTAAAATCACAAGTCGAATATACTCAAAAAAGAGAAGAACCATATATATCTGTAAATAATAGAAACAAACAACTACAACAAAAAAAAGCTGCTCCACCTACTCAAAATCAAATTGATTTAGAAAATTTAATTGCATCATATTTAGAATTAGCACCTCTAACTCAAACAAATTCACTACCATTAAGAAATAGTAACCAAACAACTACCACTACCACAACCACTACAACTACAACTACAACTTCTCCTTCTTCATTATCAATATCTAAAAACAACACCAATAATACCGCTACACCAATTTCTAAATTATCAAAAGAAGAGAAAATTAAAATGGCAATTGATTTAGAAGATGCATTGTTAACTGGATTTGAATTTCATAATTTTGTTGTTAAATTAGGTAATGATAAAATTGCAAATAAGATTCCAAGAGAGTATATTAGATTTGTTGTATTGAAAGCAGTTGAAGGTGATGAAGCAGATAATAAATTATCACCATCACCATTAATTCAAAAATTATGGCAATATCATTCTAAAGATAAAAACAGTTTTAAAATGATGTGGGAAGTATTAAATGTAAATATATTAACTTTTAAACAACAACAAGTAACAAGAAAGAAATATGAAAAAACATTAGAATTATTAAAAACATATTTTAAAGATAAAAAACTAAATGGTGAAATTTGGCCTGCAAATTATTTAAAAAGATAAATAAAAACTGTTAAAATATCCTTTGTATACTTACCCAAAAATACCAAAAATTGATAATTTTTTTTCTTTTTTTTTTTAATTTAAAAAAATTATTTTCATTTTTTCATTTTATTTTATAAATGTCATCCAACCATATAAATTATTATTATGTATGTGTTTACTATTGTAATATTATAAAACTATAAAATTAAACTATATAGTTTTCTAACTTTTTACTATGATCAATTACATCACAGGTCATTTGTTAAAAAATTTCAATTATTTTTAAAAACACTTTTAGATAGAAATGCAAAGTCGGATGATAAATTCACATCATATGATAAATTAGAGATATCAGATTATTTAAAAACTATATTAAATGATAATTATGACGATGGTATTACTGGTAGCGGAAGTAGTAGTAATGAATTTAAAACAGTAATGTCAATTGTACAAAAGAATGATGAAATTGATGAATCATTGGAACTATTGGATATATTAGCACAAAATTTAGGTTTACAATTATTTCTTGGTAAATTAGAATGTGTAAGAAATTATAATACCGAATTAAAAGAATATGAAGATGAATGTTATTATTACATTAATAAATTAATTGAACCATTTCAAGAAAACAACAACAAAGAATCAAATTGGAAATATATGAAACTCACACAACATCAATTTAAAACAATACCAGCGTTAACTTTAAAAAATATGGAATCTGATAATAACTATCTTGATATTATTAAATATCAATCAGTAAACAACAACGACAAAGATAGTATTCAAGATTTATATTATTCAAATTATACTGGTGGTGATATAGATGAAGAAGAGGAAGAAGAAGAAGAAGAAGATGTAGTAGTAAAAGAAGAACAAACATATAATAATAATAATAATACAACAACCAATACCAATAAAACAACAACAGAAATAAAGAAAAGATTTAGTAGGCCAATTGATGTACTTTTAATTATAAAGAAATCAAATATTAAACATGTTGTAAATAGTTGTTATACAAGAGAATTCGAAAAGACATTGAAATTATTGGAATTACATTTACAAGGTATACAAGAAGCACTTGATAGTGGTGATTTAGAAGAAACAGAGATTGAAGAGTATACCAAAGAAACAAGTAATTTAATAATTGATCATTTAAAACAATATCCATTATCAAAAACTTCCATTTCATTACCAGAACCAATTGAAGAATTAGTTAAATCAAATACACCAAATTATTTAAAACGTATAAACAGAGCGCACATTGAACGATATTTCTATGATCCAATTGCATTCCTTAATAATATGGATAAGTTATTACCAATTTTATCATCATCATCTACAACAATTAACAAATATAAACAGTTGATTGAAAATACATTAATATCATTACAACCTTCAAAATTGGATAAAAGATATCCATTTCCATCAGAAATTCAATCAACATCACCATCATCAAAAGTTTTAGAATTACAAGAATCGTTTATTAAAAGTGTATTGCAACATTGTAAAACGTATATTGAATTACTTTTGCCAATGTTTAGTAAATTTCCACAATTTATAAGTCAAAAAATCATATTTTCATTTTATAAAGTAATGATCTACTATGATAGATTTTCAAATTATAAATATCTTAGAATACATCATTGGTTTGTTAAAAAGGTTGAATCTATTTTAGATTCAAATTTAATTAAAAATTATAAACAATCATTTTTAACTTCAACTACAAAAATCACAACCACAAAAAACAAAAAAACTTCATCATCAACTTCAACAACAACAACAAAACCAAAATCATTAAATAATTTAGGAAACGTATTACATTATGAAAACGTTAGAAATCAAAAAGAAAGATTAGAAAAATATAAAAGAAAAAGAGATGATAAAGGTGGTTATAGTGACAAACAACAACAAACAAAATTACCGCCAAAACCAACACCAATACCAACACCATCACAAACTCATAAATTAAAAGTAGTTAGACGTAAAAAGTTAACTAATGAACAAATTAAAGAGAATGAAAGAAAATATATCCAATTTGGATGTGTTTGATGTAAATAAATAATAAAGTTTGGCGCCAATTTAATTTTTAAAATTTTAAAAATGAAAAATCAAAAAAAAAAAAAAAAAATCATTTGATATCATCTTTTTTTAAAAACATATAAACTAATACACAAATAAACGAATAAATAATAATATAATATGCCACAAAAAAGTAATAAAAACAATAATAATAAAAATAATAACAATAATAATGATAAAGGTGATATATTAGATTTTATAACAAATATAAGAGATGAAGAAGAAAAAGAAGCAATAAGAGAAAAGAAAAAGAATAACAATAAAAACAATAATAATAAAGATACAGATATTAAACCAACATCATCATTTAAAAATGAATCAAAACATTTTATATATGATGACAATCAAGTTAAAAAAGATATAGAATCAGAAGATGAAGAAGAATCAGGAGATGAAGCAGTTATAGCAGATGAAATTGAAGAAGAAGAATTATCATCGGAAGGTGAAGGTGATGATTTGTTAGATGAAGATTTACAAGATAAAGATGATGAAGAAGCATTAGAGAATCAACATGATAATTTCTATGAAATTGAAGGATTGGATAATGAAGAATATGAAAAGATTGACAATGAAAAGAAACAACAAGTAGATTCAATATTAAGAAAACGTGATAGAGATGAACAACGTGCTAGAGATGCAACTAAAAAGAATCAAGTTAGAATTGGTTCATATATGTGGGATGATTATACAGGACTGGTAGATGATGATGACGATAATGAAATGGATAAAGCATCAAAAAGAAAGAAACAACAATCATCTTCCATTCTAAAGAAAAGACAAAGAATGAAGAAACAAAGTGAAAATGTTAAAAAAGATTACGATGATAATACAGTACCTTCATTTGCTGTTGATGGTGGTGATGGTGATGATTTCGACGACGATGGTGACGATGGTGATGATTTCGATGATGATACAAATGGTCAAATTGTAAATTTAGAAGAACCAGATAAAAACATTAATCTTCGTGAATACGTTTGTCTATCTGGTCCAAGAAATGAAATTTCCAAACAGTTTGCCAAGTTTCTATTGGAATTTAAAGAGAATAAAAAAGGTATCCCTTCAGCAATGGCAGATGAAATAAATGTTAAACCACTCTACCAAGAATCAATTCAAAAGATGTGTGCAGCAAATCAAGAAACACTGTTGATTAATTTCACTCATTTATGTTCATCAACTGTATTTGGTTTATGGGTTGCAGAAATACCAACTGAAATGTTGGAAATATTTGATGAAGTTGCATTCAAAGTAGTGTTAAGAATTTTTCCATTATATAGAAACATTGTAAAATCAATTCATGTTCGTATCACTCATCTACCAATTTGTGAATCACTTAGAGATATTCGTCAATCCAATTTAAATAAACTTACAAAAGTTGGTGGTGTAATAACTAGACGTTCCAATGTATATCCACAATTGAAACATGTAAAGTATGATTGTGTAAAATGTAAAACCACACTTGGTCCATTTAGTTTAGATGGTGTTTCAAATGATTCAAAACCTCCAATTGGTATTTGTCCTCAATGTCAAAGTAAAGGTCCATTTATAATCAATTCGGAACAAACTGTTTATCGTGATTTTCAAAAGGTTACACTTCAAGAATCACCAGGTACTGTACCACCAGGTCGTTTACCACGTACAAAAGATATTGTTTTGATGGATGATTTAATTGATACTGTTAGACCAGGAGAAGAAGTTGAAATCACTGGTATCTATAAACATAATTTTGATCTTCATTTAAATCATCAACAAGGTTTTCCTGTATTTTCAACAATCATTGAAGCAAATCATATCAACAAGAAAGAGGATCTACTCTCTTCATTCATTTTGACTGATGAAGATGAAAGAGAAATTCGTAAACTATCAAAGGAAGGTGATATTGCAAATAAAATCATTCAATCAATCGCACCATCCATTTATGGTCACGATGATATTAAAACTGGTATTGCATTGGCATTGTTTGGTGGTACTCCAAAAGATGTAAATAATAAACATAGAATTAGAGGTGATATCAATGTATTGTTAATTGGTGATCCAGGTGTTGCTAAAAGTCAATTTTTAAAATACGTTGAAAAGACAGCACATCGTGCAGTTTATACAACAGGTCAAGGTGCTTCAGCAGTTGGTTTAACAGCTGCAGTTAGAATGGATCCATTAACAAGAGAATGGACATTGGAAGGTGGTGCATTGGTATTAGCAGATAGAGGTGTTTGTATGATTGATGAATTTGATAAAATGAATGACCAAGATCGTACTTCAATTCATGAAGCAATGGAACAACAATCAATTTCAATTTCAAAAGCAGGTATTGTAACAACATTAACTGCTCGTTGTTCAGTTATTGCAGCAGCAAATCCAAAAAGAGGTAAATACGATTCTGGTCTCAATCTCCTTCAAAACGTTGAACTCACTGAACCAATTCTTTCTCGTTTTGACATTATTTGTGTGATTAGAGATACCATTGATTCATTTAAAGATAGAGAATTGGCAAGATTTGTAGTATCATCACATATCAATTCACACCCAGACCAAACAGATACAACTCACAATTATTTATCAAAAGCAACTAAACAATCACCAATCTCTCAAGAACTACTCCGTAAATATATTATATACGCAAAACGTATTAAACCAAGAATCACTGATATCGATAAAAATAAAATATCTCAATTGTATACAGACCTTCGTAGAGAATCAAGATCAGGTGGTTTCGCAATGACAGTACGTCACGTTGAATCAATTGTACGTATGGCAGAAGCACACGCTAAAATGCATCTTCGTGATTACGTTACTGATTCCGATGTAAATACAAGTATACGTGTTATGTTGGATAGTTTTATCAATGCTCAAAAGAATTCAATGTATAAATCACTTCGTATTAAATTTGCTCCATACGTTATTTTCCAAAAAGATATTAATCAACTACTCATGCAATTACTTCAAACACTCGTTCGTGAACATACAAATTATCATATTACTCGTTCTGGTACAACTCCCGATCAAATTAATATTCCATTTGATGATTTTGATACTAAAGCTCGTGAATTGGGTATAAATGAATTAACTACTTTTTTTAAATCAAATGAATTTTCAAAAAATACTCAATTCATTCTTAAAAAAGATAAATCAAATATTATATTTTCTAGAAATAAATAAATAATAAATAAATTAAAAATTAATATTAATAAATAAAAACAATATTGTTGTTGATTAAAAAATTAAAAAAAGTGGTGGTTAACAAGACAGTTCATCTTTATCTTTTTTTATAGGTTTGAGTGTTTACATATTACTGTGTGATTTTTGATCTGTAAAAAATTAAATTTGTGCTTGCAAAGCAATATTTTTTTTTATCTGAAACTGCAAGACACAATAACTATAACAACATTTATATGTTATTAGATGTAAAAATTAATATTAATAAATACAGTTTAATTATATATAAGGTGTACCAATGGTTTAGTGGTTTATCGTTTTTGTAATTTTTTTATGTATATGTTGAATTTAAAATTTAATTTTTTATAAAAATATAAATAAAAATTATATTTTAAAGAAAAATAATAAAAATATACTCTTCGGATAAACAACCTCACATATACAACATACACACAATGTCATTATATACAATATTAATTTATGTTTTTATAGTGTTGGCAATATTAAGATTTATTTACATTAACAAAAAATTTAAAAGAAATGATGCAACTAGAGCAGATTGGTTAGCAATACCATTTTTTGGTCATTTTTATGGAATGAGTTTTAGTAAACCATTTTATGAAATTAATAAATATACTCAACATATGAAAGATAGTGGTGGTTTCTTTTCATTTTGGTTTATGGATCAGTTTATGGTGTTCATAACAGATCCATATGTAGCAAGAGAATTTTTTAATAAAAATGGTGATTCAATTTTAAATAGACCAATAACATACACATCTCAATTATTTTCACATAATTTTGCAAGTTTAATACAATCAAGAGATGAACGTTGGTTTCAAATTAGAAATACATTTTCACATGTTGCTACAAATATATTATTAAGAAAGAAATCACATATAGTTGAAGAAAGAACTAAAGATTTCATTCAATATTTACACGATAATGTAGTTTGTAAAGAAATTGAAAGTTGGAAATTAATTAAACCATTATTATTAAATATACTATATGAATATTTTGGTAGATCAGAATCATTTGAAAAAACAATTAAAGATGAAAGATCAATGAAATTAATTAAATTGATGTTTTTATTTGTATCAAAAACACAAGGTAAACCATTATTAAATAGCCATATATTTGGATTAGCTATAGCAACATATTATAAATTAACTGGATTGAAATTAGTAATGGAACCATATAAATTATTGGACGAATTATTAATTAAAGATCATAAAAAAACAATTGATAGATCAAACCCAAGAGACTCAATTGATGAATTAATAATGTTAAATGAATCATATCCAAAACACCAACAATCTGAATTCAATGTAGTTAGTCCTGTATTTGATATGTTTACTGCAGGTGTAAATTCAGCATCTGCAATATTAGAATGGTTTATGTTATTAACTGCAAACTATCCAAATGTACAAACTGATATTTATAATGAGTTAAATGATAATGAAATTGGTGAAAAGTTTATTAGTATATCAGATAAATCAAAAACACCATTATTAAATTCAGTTTTAAATGAAGTAATAAGATTTAAAATGGGATCAAGTGGTGGTCCAAGAATGACTAAAGTTGATCTTACTATAAGTGGTAAATTTATGCCAGCAGGTACATCTGTTGCAATACTTACAAACGCTATTTTCAATGATAAAGAGTATTGGGGAAATCCAGAAGTATTTGTACCAGATAGATTTGTTAAAGAAAATAAAGGTCATTTTGACAGAATGTTACATTTAGGTCTTGGTAGAAGACAATGTCCTGGTCGTAATATATTCAATGACGAAGCATATCTATTTTGTTCAAATCTTGTTTTAAATTTTACTTGGTCAAGTTTAAATGGTGAAAAATTAAATGAAACACCAGATTTCAAATTAAATGCATTCCCAACACCTCATAAATTAATATTAAAGAAAAGAAATTAATTCAATTAACTCTACAGTAATATATCCAATATAAAATAAAAAAAATATAAAGTTTTCTTTTTTATTCGTGTGTATGTTTTGTATGCATATGCTCGTATATTTAGTGTTTGCTTATCTGTAAAAAAATAAATAAGTTTTTTTAATTTTTATTACAAATAATATAATTTGTTTTAAAATATGTTTTAATGTTATAACATATGAAATAAAATATAATAATATTTTAAACAAATAATATTTACACGTATATGTGCAAATTTAAACTACTTTTATGTTGTTTATTTTTTTATTTTTTTTTTTAAATGTTATTTTTTTATACCAATAAGAAGAAACAATTGTTTACAATTTTAAGTAAATAAAATAATAAAATAAAATACAAACAAAAAACATAAAATGTCATTATATACATTATTAATCTATATTTTTATAGTATTAGTAATTTTAAGATTTATATATATAAATAAAAAATTTAGAAAAAATGATGTAAAAAGAGTGGATTGGTTAGCAATACCATTTTTTGGTCATTTTTATGGAATGGATTTAAGTAAACCATTTTATGAACTTCATAAAAACACTAAACATATGAAAAATACTGGTGGTTTCTTTTCAATTTGGTTTATGGATCAATTTATGGTGTTTGTTACAGATCCATATGTTGTAAGAGAATTGTTTAATGATAATGGAGATTCAATATTAAATAGACCAATAACATATACATCCCAATTATTTTCAATGAATTTTATTGGCTTATCTCAAGCAAGAGATGAACGTTGGCATTCAATAAGAAATACATTTTCACATGTTTCAACAAATATATTATTAAGAAAGAAATCACATATTGTTGAAGATAAAACAAAAGATTTTATTCATTTTTTAAATGATCACAAAGTTGGTAAAGAAATTAAAAGTAGTAAATTAATTAAACCTTTAATATTAAATATACTATATGAATATTTTGGTAGATCAGAATCATTTGAAACAACTATGAAAGATGAAAGATCAATGAAACTAATTGATTTATTGTTTTTATTTGTATCAAAAACACAAGCAAAACCTTTATTGAATAGTAATATATTTGGATTAGTTATTGCAACTTATTATAAATTAACCGGACTAAAATTAGTTACTGAACCATTTAAACTATTGAACGAACTGCTAATTCAAGATCATTTAAAAACAATTGATAGATTAAATGCAAGAGATTCAATTGATGAATTAATAATATTAAATGAATCATATCCCAAACATCAACAATCTGAACACAATGTATTAGTACCTGTATTTGATATGTTTCAAGCAGGTATAAATTCGACGTCTGCTCAATTAGAATGGTTTATGGTTTTATTGGTAAATTATCCAAATGTTCAAAATGACATTTATAATGAACTAATAGATAATGTTTTATCAAGTAAAAGAGAAGGTGAAAAGTTTATTAGTATTCAAGATAAATCAAAAACACCATTTTTAAATTCAGTTTTAAATGAAGTTATTAGATATAAAATGGGTACAAGTGGTGGTCCAAGAATGACAAAAGATGATCTTTTTATCAGGGGTAAATTTATACCAGCAGGTACAGCTGTTGCTATACTAACAAGTTCCATTTTTAAAGATCCTACTTACTGGGGTAACCCGGAAGTATTTGTACCAGATAGATTTGTAGATGAAAATAAAGGTCATATGGATAGAATGTTACATTTTGGTTTAAATAAAAGACAATGTCCTGGTCGAAATATAGCAAATGATGTAGTATACCTGTTTTGCTCAAATTTAATATTAAATTTTACTTGGTCTTCTTCAAATGGTGAAAAAATTAATGAAATTCCAGATTTCAAATTAAATGCATTCCCAACACCACATAAATTAATTTTAAAGAAAAGAAATTGTTAAATAAAAATGATTTATACCTCTGAAAATTTAACAAAAAAATTAAAAACAATTTTTGTTTACATTATTACAATTGTTAACAATAATATTTAACACACACATACATACATACACACAAACCATTTTTAAATGACCACACATATATAAAATTAAAAGTAATTTTTTAAATTTAAAGATCATGTTAATTAGTTTAAATTATGGATATAAACTATATTACTTCTTTGATAAACAGTTTGTCATTCAGCGAGTATTGTTTAATAATCTATCGTATAATAATTAGTATTATGTTACAAGTAAGCAGATATACATATAAATAATTTAATGTGTATCTTTACATTAATTTATATACCTAAAAACTGTTACAGTTTTAAATTAATAAATTAAATATTATTTTATGAATTATTACATCACTTAAATCTAAATTTATTATTGTCAAAATTTTGTGGTTTTTTTTGTGTGTGTGATTTTTATAAAAAACATTATTTTTTAAATTTTTGAAAAAAAAACTACCAAAAAAAGTTATCCCATTTTTTTTAAATTTATCTAAAATCTATATATATTATTAGATACACAATATTACCAATAAGTATAACTTAATCAACTATATATGTGTTTATTAATTTAAACAATATTAAACTTTTAGCCAACCCTTTTTTTGTAATATATAAAAAATAAAAATAACAAAAAATGAAAGAAAAAAAAACCTTTTATTATTATTTTAAAATAATTATCAAATAAATAAAACATACACATACAACATACAAAATGTCATTATTTACAATATTAATTTATGTTTTTATTGTATTGTTAATATTAAGATTTATTTATATAAATAAAAAATTTAAAAGAAATGATGCAACAAGAGCAGATTGGTTAGCAATACCATTTTTTGGTCATTTTTATGGAATGGATTTTAGTAAACCATTTTATGAAATTAACAATAACACTAAACATATGAAAGATAGTGGTGGTTTCTTTATGTTTTGGTTTATGGATCAATTAATGATATTTTGTACAGACCCTTATGTAGTAAGAGAATTTTTTAATGAAAATAGTGAATCAATATTAAATAGACCAATAACATACACTTCTCAACTATTTTCACATAATTTTTCAAGTTTATCACAAGCAAGAGATGAACGTTGGTATTCAATAAGAAATACATTTTCACATGTAGCTACAAATATTATATTGAGAAAGAAATCGCATTATATAGAAGAGAAAACAAAAGATTTTATTCAATATTTACATGATAATAAAGTTAGTGAAGAAATTGAAAGTTGGAAATTAACTAAACCATTACTTTTAAATGTACTATATGAATATTTTGGTAGATCAGAATCATATGAAACTACTATAGAAGATGAAAGATCATGGAAATTAATTGATTCTTTATTTTTATTTATATCAAAAACACAAGCAAAACCTTTATTAAATAGTCATATATTTGGATTAGTTATTGCAACTTATTATAAATTAACTGGACTAAAATTAATTATGAAACCATATAAATTATTGGATGAACTGCTAATTCAAGATCATATAAAAACAATTGATAGATCAAACCCAAGAGATTCAATTGATGAATTAATAATATTAAATGAATCATATCCAAAACACCAACAATCTGAATTTAATATACTTGGTCCTGTATTTGATATGTTCTCAGCTGGTATAAACTCAACGTCTGCTCATTTAGAATGGTTTATGGTACTAATGGCAAACTATCCAAATGTACAAACTGATATTTATAATGAAATAATTGACAATGTAATATCGGTTAATGAAATTGGCGAAAAATTTATTGGTATTCAAGATAAATCAAAAACACCATTATTAAATTCAGTTATTACAGAAGTAGTTAGATTTAAATTAGGTACTAGTGGTGGTCCAAGAATGACAAAAGATGATCTTGTAGTTAGAGGTAAATTTATACCAGCAGGTACATCAATTGCAATACTTACAAATGCTATATTCAATGATCCTAATTATTGGGGTAATCCAGAAGTATTCGTGCCAGATAGATTTGTTAAAGAGAATAAAGGTCATATGGACAGAATGTTACATTTTGGTTTAAATAAAAGAATGTGCCCAGGTCGTAATATAGCAAATGACGTAGCATACTTATTCTGTGCTAATTTAATATTAAATTTCACTTGGTCTTCTTTCAATGGAGAGAAAATTAATGAAATTCCAGATTTCAAATTAAATGCATTCCCAACACCACATAAATTAATATTAAAAAAAAGAAATTAAACACAACAACACCAACTATATATTATAATAATTGTATCTATCTTTCTAAAAAAATTATCATATAAATTTAAAAAAAAATAAAAAAATCAATCACTTTCAAAAATTTTGAAATCGGTTACTTCATCTGATTTTATTATAAAATAAAATAAACCAGGCTCATTTATTGGTTGATGTCTTTTTATAAAATTATCAAACTAACACAAATTTGCTAATAGTCAAAAACCGTTGACTAAAATTATTTTTAGATATTTTTTGATTTGAAATTATTACACAGATTTGTGTTTGACATGTTTTTTTGAATTGCGTGTCAATGAGTTTTTTATAATTTCATGTCGGTTAATGGACTTTGAGTGAAATTTGATATTTTGATCGACCATGGTCGAGTATTATTGAAATAATTTCATGAGTGTGTTCATAAATTATACTATTTATAAATCATGATATTTTAATTGAATATAATTCAATGAACGACATTAAAATGTGCTAGTACAACAGTATTACTGAAAGTGATTGACTAATTCCCAAAAATAATATCTTCTTTCTCTAGTATAAATTTTAAAATTTTATTTATAATTATTTTAAAATTATAAATTTAACAAATAACAACAACAAATATATATAATTAAAATGTCTGCTTTAACCGAATTCCAATTAAATAATGATCAATTTAGTGAAGATGAAATCATGAATGGTATGGGTAACCTCATGGATTGTGAAGGTGGTCTTATCATTGAAAATGTTTTATCAGAATCTGAATGTGATTTAATTGCAGCATCACTTTTCAAACAATCTGTAAGTATTGTATAAAAACAATATTTTAATACAGTAATCTAACCGCTATTTGATTTTAGGGTTCAGTTATTACTAAAGAATCAAAAGAATTAGCAGATTTATTATATTTTAGAGTTGGTAGATATTGTACATATGAATTAAATAGAAAGAATCCAACAAATGCAAATGAAATTCTTTACTGGAGAAACAACTCTGTTGATAGTTCAATTAGATTCATTCGTTATAAATCAGGTGAAGCTTTCCCAGTTCATACTTCAGGTGAACAAAAACGTGATGATAAAGTATCACTCTTTTCAATTGTCATTTATCTTAATGATTTTGGTAAAGATTTCAATGGTGGTGAATTTAGATACTACAAAAAAGACATCAAACAAAATTTAACTGAAGTCTCTAGAATCCAACAAAAGAAAGGTTTAGCAATCATCTTACCTCAAACCACTGCAAATGATTCCTTACCAATCACAAGCGGTGAACAACTTGTAATCAGATTAGATGTTTTATATGCTAAAGCAACATATGAAGAAGAATATTATGATGAACAATAAACAAATAATAAATTGAAAATAATATTTTAGAACAAACCAAAAAAAAAAAAAAAAAAGTTTATTTTTTTTAAAAAAACAGTTTCATTACATCAACACAAAAAAAAATAAAAATGATCATTCACACTCACACATTAAACAATGGTGATGAATAATAATATAAAAGGAATAATATTTGATTTAGATGATACATTATATGATCAAAGAATACCATTTAAAGAAGCAATTGAAAAAGTAGGGTTGTCAAATTTTATACATGTTGAAACTGCATTTAAAGAATTTAGGCATCATAGTGATCAAGTATTTTCAAAAACAGTAACTGGTGAATGGAGTCAAGAGAAAATGTATGAATATAGGTTTATTAAAATGTTGGAAGATCAAAAAGTAACCATTGAACAAGAACAAATTATAGCACAACAATTTCAAAAATATTATTATCAACAATTAGAATCTATAAAGTTAATACCTGATTTCATAGATTTGCTAAACCAATTGAAATCTATATCGAATGAATATCAATTAAAAATTGGTATAATTTCAAATGGAATTTATCAACATCAGTTTGATAAATGTATGAAATTACAATTGTTAAATTGGATAGATATAGAAAACATAATTATTTCTGGTAAAGTTGGTATTGAAAAACCAAATCCTGATATATTTAAATTGTTATCAACTCAATTCAACCTTCAACCACAACAGTGTATTTATATTGGTGATAATTTTCATAATGATATAATTGGTTCATTCAAAGCTGGTATGACTAGCGTATGGTTTAATCACAGAAATCATGTTCACCACCATGCTAATCATGATGATATTACTTTTATTACTTGTTACACTCCACTCGAAATTTCTCAAACCATTTTAAATTTAGTTTTAAAAAAATAAAAAAAACTCGTCATATGGTATTTCGGACATAAAAAATAAAATAAAACAAAAATAAAAAAATATCTAGATTATTCAAAAGAAACCTCGTTTTTCGAAAAAAAAATAGTTTTTAAAACTTTTCCAAATTTTTTTTTATTTTTCAGATTAGTTAAATTAAAGTAACACACAATGAAACTATTATTATCGTTATTTGTTTTATTATTTACAATTATTTCAATTGTTTCAAGTGTACGTATAAAGGACTCGTAATATTATTTGATAAGATTATATGATTAATTTTTTTTTATTTTTTTTTTGACACAGTCTGAATCATTTAATGCACAAGTACCATTAGGATTAACAATTAAAAATAAAGTTATAACACAAAATATTCCAATTATATCGTTTCCATCAACTTTAAATAATGCAATTCAAATTAGTGCATTTCAAGCAGTATTTTTAAACGATTCTTCAAATCAACAATTTAAAAGATCTTCAATTAAAATAATATCAGTTGATATCAATGTGAGTAAACCAACTCAAAGAAAGATATTTTCATTCACACTTTCAAACATATTTGAACCATTAGTATTACCATCACCATACGTTATTAATGTACCTGCAAATTCAACTGTTAGTATGTCTGTATCATTCATGACTACTAATGTTGACGTACGTAATGTTAGTATTAAATATTTTATGAAATATGAAAGTGTTACAACTGGTTATACACCAATTTCAAGATCATCGATATCAGCATCAACAAATGGCAATGCATTCAATGTTACAATTGGAGGTGCATCATTTATTAAATCAAATAATTACATTTGGCAAAGTGATGTTAGCGCAGTATCATTAGTTGCCACTGCATCTCAAGGTGTAATTAATATGGCATTTGTAAATAACGCAACAGGTGCTGTAATTTGTAATTCAGTTGCTCAATATGTAAATGGATTACTTTATACAATGTCACCATGTTCAACTGTTACACCACTTTTAAGTGGTTCAACTTATACAGTAAGTGCAACCTATAACAATTCAGCTCCATTATTTAATGTATTTGCTTCATTTGGATTATATACTACTTTCCCAACTAATAATAATACAACAACAACATCAACTACTGGTATTTCTTCAACTTCATCAACAACATCAACAACTGGTGCTTCAACTACAACTTCAACAACAACCGGTGCAACAACCGGTACAACTTCAACTACAACTGGTGCAATTTCATCAACTACTTCAACTACTGGTGGTTTAACAACAGGAACAACTAATAATCCAATAACAACAAGCTCAACTATAACAACAATTTCATCTGCTGCTTCAACTCACACCACAACTGGACCAGCAACTAGTAGCATATCATCTACTCATGCAGCAACAACTGGAGGTTTAACAACTAATAATCCAATGACAACAGGAACAACAACTAATAATCCAATAACAACAAGCTCAACTACAGGACCTCGTCCATTAATGGCATCTTCATCAAATCATGCAGCAGTAGCATCAAGTGGTACAACTAACGGTGGTACAACAGGAGGTGGTACAGGTGGTAGTAGTTCAAGTGGTATTTCAAACGCAGTAACATCACTTGCAACAGTTGCTTCATCAGTTTCATCATTAACATCATCAGTTTCATCATTAGCTCATACAGTAACATCTGTTGTATCTTCATTATCTTCATCTTCAACAACTGGACCACATACATCAACATCAGGTTCATCATCATCAGGATCAGGTTCTAATTCAGAATTCACAACTACAGGCTCAATGAGTGGTCAATCTGGTTCGGGTTCATCAAATTCAGAATTTACAACTACAGGTTCAATGAGTGGACAACAAACTTCAAGCTCTCAACAATCAGGATCAAGTGGAAGTAACCCACAAACTTCAGGTTCATCAGGTACATCTGGTTCATCAGATTCATCTAATCCAACTAGTACTTCAGGTTCATCTGGTACAAGTGGTATGTAATTAATTTCTATTATTTACAGATATATACGTTT
The DNA here is from genome assembly GCA_013375695.1 of Dictyostelium brefeldianum. Lineage (NCBI taxonomy): Eukaryota > Evosea > Eumycetozoa > Dictyosteliales > Dictyosteliaceae > Dictyostelium > Dictyostelium brefeldianum. Next base: position 42,033 of record JABXES010001840.1, read on the forward strand.
GAATGTATTTTTATAAAATTAAAATCATTTGACTAATTTCTTTTAATAAAGGTTCATCAACTTCAGGATCTCCAACAACTGGTCAAACAGGTAATTCAACAACTGGTCATACAGATTCAAATCAAAGTGGTATGGATATTTTAACTGTATTTGTATATCTTTAAAAATACAAATTAAATGACTAATTATTTTTTATAATATAGGTTCGTCAAGTGGAAGCCCATTAACTTCTGGGTCAAGTTCAGGATCAAATTCAGGATCTCAAACATCTAGTTCACAAACTGGTATGTATATTTCTTTAATGTATGTTTTAAAATTAGAATCATATGATTAATTTGGATTTTTTTAAAAATAATAGATTCATCAAGTGGAAGTAACCCAATTACATCAGGATCTGAAACATCTACACAAACTGGTAATCCAACATCTGGAAATACTGGATCAAGTCAAAGTGGTATGTATATTTTAATTCTTTGGTTATATATACATAAAAAATTCATATCATATGACTAATAATTTTGGTCTTTAATTTTGATAATATATAGGATCGTCAAGTAGTAATAATCCAACCTCAAGTTCACAAACAAGTTCACAAAGTGGTATGTATATATTGTTGCATTATTAAGTAATATGTTTATAAAATGCTAATTGTTTTTTTAATAATATAGGTACAAGTGGAAATTCAGGTTCCTCGACATCAAATTCAGGATCAGTTACATCATCAAGTGCCAACCCAATAACTGGTAATACTGGATCAAGTCAAAGTGGTATGTATATAATTGAATCAATATATCTAACAAGTCACAATAATATTAATTTTTTTTTTTTTTTAATCAAATAGGATCATCAACAACAACATCAAACTCAACAGGCTCATCAGGTACCTCTGGTTCATCAGGCTCATCAGGCTCAACTTCATCAGATTCAACTTCAAATTCAACATCAAACCCAACAGGTACATCAGGTACATCAGGTTCTTCAGGTTCTTCAGGTTCATCAAATAATTAACTATGTAAAAAAGCGAGTAATATAATTTAGATATATAAATAAACAATTTGTAAATAATTATAAAACAAAACAATAATAGTAATGAATCAATATATATACATATTGTATATTATTTATTATTTAAATTAATTTTCTTCTTGTTCACCTCTTTTTAATAAATTAATACCATCTGTTTCATTATTTGAATGTTCAGGATGCAATGGTAAACCAACTTGATTTTTTAATACTTTAATTGAATTTTTAAAATCTTTATATAAAATATCTTTTTGTTGTGAAAATGTTGTATGAAGTACACCAATTTTACCATTGATAACGGCTAATTGATCTTTTTGATTCTTTAACTCTTCATTGTATTTACTTCTCAATTGTTTTTCTTTTTCTAATAATACATTTGTTTTTTGAATAACTAATTCAAAAAATCCATGACTATTGGATTTAGGTGTTGATGTTGGTGTTGACATTTTATTTATTTGTTTGTTTTTATAATATGAATATATTAATATTTTTTTTTTTTTCAATTTATATAAAATTGTACCCTTGATATTAAATAATTTAGTATTATTCAATATTTAAGAATTCATAAAGAACACACGAAGTAATACTAATAATTCATTTAATTATCTATTGTTGCGCAATTTTTTTTTTTTTTTTTACAAACGTGAACAGATAACAACTACAATATCATTTATTTGTACAATTATTTGTACATGTACGATAAACCTTTTTTTTTTGACACATTTCAATTTGTTGTAACTGTATTTGAATTTATGGATGACTCAACATTTTTCTTTGTATAAAATAACATATAAACATTTGATTTTGAAACTTCTTCCCAAGTTACCTTTGTAACATTTGTATCATCCATTTTATACCAACTACCATTTGATGTTTTAACAAAACAATGATTATGACCATTATCTAATGTACCTTCATGAACTAGTACTGCAAATAAATCATAGTTTGAATGGTTCTGTAGTTGGATATTTATTTAATAAAAATAAAAGAATGTTAATACATATTAACATATTATTATTCATATTAGTACAAATAAATATACATTACATTTGATTTAGTCATAAATGGAGATAAATTTAATTCTTGATTAAATGAAACTGGTTTATTAATTTTCAATAAATCACTATTTGAAAATATGTATCTTTTTAAAAGTAGAGTTAAAACTGGTGGTGCAATGTTAATTGTTGTTTTCTTTTCTGCTTCAACTTTAGCTCGACAATTTGAACAATGATATTTATTTTCACCATCTAGTATTTCAGGTTTAGTATAATTCATTAAACAATCTATTATTGAATTACCACTTTTATTTGATTGGTCAATACCTAGTGATATATCAAAAAATGGATCAAATTTGGTTGTTTCATTATCACATTTACTACATTTTATAATATCATTGAAATAACCACCGAAAATACTTGCAATTGGACTCGTCATTGATTCACGTGACCCTTCTTTAATGTTTGGATGTTGTTTGTTTAAATAATCTTGTTGAAGCGTATCAATTAAATAATTATAAAGATCATGTGAATCTTCTTGAAAACCAGGTGTAAAACGTGATGATGATGATTTAAATATTGTTGATGCTATATTTGATGGATTAACTAATTTTATATTTGATTGTTTACAATCTTTTAAATAATGATTCTTTAAATTTACCAATAGTTCTCCTCTTTCTTCTCCTTTAACATTATTATCATTTGCTATTGATTCTAAATAATTGATAAATGGTGGACAGTAACCTAAACATTGTAAAACTGAATTTAAATAACATGTATTATCTTTATTTTCTAAACTTGGTCCAATATCTTTATCTCCTCTCCATTTCATAATTGATGATAGTTTATCTGTACCATATAAAACTTGGTTTGGTACATTTAATACATTATTATTACTATTATTAGATGAAGTTGAATAAAATGAAAATTGTGATATCTTTTGTTTTGGTATAAAATATTTAATTGTAGTTATAGAGTTTTTAATTAATTTCATGATAGTTTTAATTTATAAAAAATGAAAAAAAATAAAAAAAAAATGAAAAAAAATAATAAAAATATATGTTTGATATTCAAAGAAATTAATATATATACCATAATTACTGTTGAAGTTTTTTTTATTTATTAAAATTAATTAATTGTTTTTGATTTTTTGATAATACCATTTCCATTATCATTTTATTATGAGATACATTTATATCGAATTTTTCACCTTCTTTAACGATTACACCATTTATAGATTTAATTTCAGTTGGTTGACCTCTAATTACATCTTGAAGCATACTTGAATAATTTGCAGATGTTCTATAAGCGATATCTGCAACATATTTAAATGCTTCTTCTGAATCTTCACCATATGGTAATTTAATACCTTTTGCTTTACAAACACTAATTGCTTCGTTTATAATCTTTTTCATTAGATTTGTAGTATTTTCGTTTTCCAATAATACACCATTTTGAACGCCCAATATAGCAGAGAGAGGATTAATTGCAGCATTTGCAACAACTTTACTCCAAACTAATGAATCAACATCATATGTAATATCACTTTGTACACCAGATTCATTTAAAATGTTTGAAAATGCTTCCAATGCTAATTTCTCTTCTTTTGATTTTGGTGTTGGTAATCCTGCTATACTTGCAGCTTGATGTAAATAAGGTGATGATAAATATGTATTACCAATACCAGTTTGTTTAACTTGACCTGGTGATACTACAATTGCACCATTACTAGTTACACCTTGCCAAACATGATTTTTCAATCCTTTATCCGCTATAATATTTTCAATTTCCTCTCTATTACCAATACCATTTTGTAATGTTAATACTGATGCATTTGGATTACCACCAATTAATGTAGCTGCTGTTTTTGCTGCTTGTTTTGTTGAGTTACTTTTTACTAATACTAATGCTAAATCTGGATGTTGACCATCTTTAATTACATCCATTCCATCCAATGTTGCTTTGATTCCTCTAACATTCTCTTCTTTACCTTGTACATTATAATATGTTAAACCATTATTATTTATATTATCAACATGCTCTTTCCATGATGATACCATCCAAATATCTGCAATTCCACGCGATGCTAATTTTGCACTAAAAAAACTACCCATTGCACCTGCTCCAATAACAACTATCTTTGGTTTCTTGTTACCATTACTATTAGCCATTGTTAATATATTAGGTACAACCATTTGACTTGCTTGATTCATTAAAATTGTAGATTGTTTTGTTGTAGCTGTAGTATTTGGTGTCACTTGTGTTTGTTGATCTTTTAATAATTTATTTTGTGTTGCTATATTTTTATTTTGTTGTTTAATTGAATGTTTATCGAGTGATGATCTAGTTGAATCGTTGGTATCTAATTTATCAAAAAATTGAAGCAATTCAGATTCTTTCATAGAAAATGAATTAGTTGGAGATGGAAATGATTTTGAATCAACTTCAGATTTATAAGATATCAATGATGAATTGATAATTGATGATAAATTTGTAAACTGTTTACAAAATTTAGGAACAAAATCTGAATTCAATCCCAACATATCATGATAAACTAAAACTTGACCACTTGTACCTGACCCTGCGCCAATACCAATAGTTGGTATATCAATTAATTTAGTTATTGCTGATGCAACTGCATCTGGTACCATCTCCAATACAATTGAAAAACAACCTGCATCTTGTAATGCTTTTGCATCTTGTAGTATTGACAATGCTTCATCAGATGTTTTACCTTGTAATTTAAAACCACCTAATGAACTTGCAGTTTGTGGTGTTAATCCAATATGGCCAATAACTGGTATACCAGCATTTACAATTGCTCTAATTGAATCTGCTACTTTTCTACCACCTTCCAATTTAATTGCATCCACTCCACCTTCTTTAATCAATCTAATTGCATTCTTTACCGCATCAGCAGGTGAAGTTTCATAAGAACCAAATGGCATATCACCAACTATAAATGAACGTTTACTACCTTTAACTACAGCTCTACAATGATGTATCATTTGATCCATTGTTACTTGTTGTGTACCTGTTTCGCCCAACATAACCATACCCAATGAATCACCTACCAATATCATATCAATACCTGCTCTATCCACTTCTTTTGAACTACTTAAATCATATGCAGTCACCATTGATATTGGTTTACCATCATTATATTTCTTTTTTAAATCTAATATACTAGTTTTTTTAAATTCATCTTTTGTATGACTTGAATAATAATTTTTAAAATAATTTAAATTTAATTTTTTTTCTTTTATTGTGGCAACACTGTTACTATTTAATGTGTGTGTACTATTATTATTGTTATAAAATATATTGTTATTGTTGTTATTACTAAAACTTGATATTTTTGGTATTTTTATATTTTTGCTATATATATTTTTAATTAATTTAAAATTATTATTATTTATTTTATTCATTTTTTTATTTTACAGAAAACAAACAATTAACTATAGCGGTATATATTATATAATTAAAATTTTAGTGTTGTTGTTTTTTTTAATTATTTTTTTTTATATGTGGTTATGTGGTTTTATAAAAAAACAAAGATTATTATTAATTTAGTATTTGCAAAGATAATTATTTTTTTAATATTTATAAATTATTCGAGAATATTGTGTATTTAATTAAATGTTGTTTGTTGTTTTTTTTTTTGAAATTTAGTTTATTTAATTTCATTTATAAATATTATTTTTTTTTATTTTTTTTTTAAACTAATACTTTAAAAAATCATCATAAAAGCTTAAAACGAGTAAAAAATGCGTTTATTTTTTTTAAATTAATTTTTTTTTTTCAATTTCCCATTTTTAATTTTTATTAATAACAAATCAACACATTAATTTATATCGACAACCTTATCAAATAATAGTAATAATATAGAGATATTAATACATGTAGAAATTATTAAGAATTATTGTACGTGAATGAGCGTGTGACATTTTTTTATATGTGTTAATGATGTCATTAATAATATAATTTTGGTAATTTATAACAAATATGAATGAAAGTGTGTGTGATATAAAAAAAATAAATATTTCTTTTTTTTTTTTAAATTTTTAATTTTTTTTTATTATTATCACTCTACACTATAACAATTGTTATTTATAAGGTTGGTTTGAATATTTAAATAGTTGGCCTTTAAAATCATCAACAGGGGTAGGTTGAACATATCTATTGTTATTATTACTTTGTAAAGAAGAATGTGGAGGTGATTGTGAAATTGGGGATTGTGAAGATGCAGAAGATACATTTGAGGAAGATCTCTTTTTACTTGATAAACTAAATCTTCTTGATTTCTTTCTTTCATGATTTGAAACAGTCGATTCTAAATGTGATGATTTTGACGACACTGATGATAAAGGTGTTGATAATGGTTGTAATGGTACATTAATTGGATCTGTCTTGTACACTCTTTCAAGTATTGGACTTTTATGTTTAATATTTAATTTCTCTAATTCTGTTTGTTGTTTATATGATGTTTGACCTGTTCCATTATCGTTACTTTCATAACCTGTACCTGCTCCATTTGAATTATTATTCTTCATTGTTTTTTCATAATCACTTATAGGTATTAAACTATTTGGTGTAGTTGATATATTTGTAGATAATGTTTTTAATGGTATATTTTGAGCACCATCATTTTCAGTGAATGTAAATTTATCTTTACCATTACCTGCTGTTGTGGTTGTTGTATCATCACCAATATCCGTTACAAATTCATCATTATTATTTTCAATATCATTTAATTGACTACCACTCATCATAAATTTAAATCTCCATAATCTAATTGAACTTGAATAAAATCCTAATGAATCTAAAATTGGGAATAATGCAAATTCCTAAAAAAGTAGTAATAATGATTATATTAGTAATTTGTTATTGTTACTATTATTAGTATCATACTATATACCTATACATACTAAAACACCAATTAATATAACAATTATATCAACAAAAAAGAAAGCATTAAATAATGCTTGACTTGTATAACCAATTTTTAATGTAAATATTAAAACTACTCTAATTGCAACCTCTAATGGTAAAAATGCAATAAAACTAATTTGTAATAACCTAATTCTATTAATTAATGATCGATTTATAATTGTTTTTGAAAACTTTCTTGAAAAATAAACTATTATAGTAATGTTGTGGTTATAATTAGTATACATATGACATATATATGCTATATATGTATGTATGACTTACTAAAAAATAATAAAAATATAATAAAAAATATAGCAAATGCAGCAGTACTAATTATTGGAACTGCACATTTTTTCTCTGTTTTATCAAATACTGTAAATAGTAATTGTTTATCTTTTGGTTCGTTTACGTTTGTAGCATCTAAAATCAACAATATTATATGAATAATTGTTAATGGTAATGTTGAAACCAATGACCATAAATATACATAATTATTTGAATCTTTAAATTTTAAAAATAATAGTTTACTATTACCATTATTATCTTTATCCTTACTGTAATAACATTTTCAACCCTAATTAGTATTTTTATATATGTATAAATTACTATTTAATATTAAAAATGATGCTTACTTTGTTTTTGATTTTATAGTGAATAAACAAATTAAGAAAAATAATGGTTCAGCGAAACCAACTGTAAAAAATACATGTAGCCCACAAATTGCAGCGGAATGAGATTCTTTCATATTGAATAAACCATCACCAGTTGAACTCCATAAATATTCATTACCCAACATTAAAAATATTACCCAAACAAATGCTGAACTTGCTAATAATGTTCTTGATTTCCAATATTCATTGAATTCTATATTTCGGAATTTAGTAATCACTACTATAACACCAATTAAAAATAATAATACAACCAATGCTATAATAAATTCAATAATTCCTAATATTTTCTGCCATGATTCCATCTTTTTACTATATATTTTTATTTCTATTATTACAAATTGTGTTTATGTGTTTATATGTTTGTTTTTATATATTACAGATTATTACGATTAATACAGCTTTATTACCACCATATATACACTATTTTTATTATATTTATTATAGTATTATTAATAATATACTATTTAAAGATGGTTTATAGATAAATATATGATAAGAAATTATGATTATTTGAATGATTGTTGGGCTATAATTATAAATTTCAAAAAAAAAAAAAAAAATATTTTAAAAAAAGTCAGTTGCTGTAAAAAAACAAAAAACATATTTAACGGCTTTAATCATAAAAATCTCTGTCATGTTTGTAATGTTATGATACAAACATATCTAGAGTTTTGATTGCAATACCATCACTTTTTGCGTGTGTTTGTTTTGATTTTAAATTTATTATATTTATTATTATTTATTATTATTACTTCTATTAAATTGCAGCGATTGTATCATCAACATCAATATTATAATAGTATTGTATTATACCAGCGCATATGAATATACCAAATAATAAGAAACCATGTTGTTGTTTTATATGTCTAACAAAATAACCAATTGCTGCAGCAGCTGCTGCACAAAATGTTAATAAAATTAAACAAAGTGAATATGTTGGTGATTCCCATTCAAATCCTCTAACAACTCCAAAGAAACAAAATATCTGTTGTGCGAAGGGGTATTTAAAATTAATATATGTCAAGTTTCTGTTACTACTACATAATCATTTATATACATACACCCATTAATAAAGTTGTTTTTGTAATTGTACCACCAATTAAATTTGAAAATGCAATGTTTATACTTTGTGAATTACCTTTTCTAGATAATGAAATTGATTCTAAAATTTCAGGCATTTCCGAAGCGATTGGTGCTAAAAAGAAAGCCAATAAAATTGGATTTATTTCCCAAGATGATGCTAATATAACAATTGAATCAATGAATGGTTTACTAAAATAACAAATTAAACCACCGCCTAATAATAAATAAAGTACACCTTTATATAATGGTTCATCATGTTCATCTTCTTCATCTTCATTATCACTATGATCTTTACTATCATCTGTTGTTGATACTAATTTATCTGATTGTTCTGCACCATTACCACCGCCAACTGATAATTCGATATCACCCTCGTCTTTTTTCTCTTCTTCAGGTAATTTATGAAATAATGAATAACCAATGAATATCAAGTAATAAACTACACCAAATACACCAAAAAAGATATTATAACCAACAATTGTCAATACAAACGGTATTATCAATGATAACAGTAATATTAAACATTGTTTTTTAACTGGTGGTTGTAATTGAAACATACCACCTTTTCTATTTCTAGTACCTAATACAATGCAACATCCTAATGCAACTGTACAAACTACAATGCTACTACCACTAACTGCTCCAACTGCAAAACGGGTATTATCACTTGTTAATGCCGTTATAAAAAATATTGCTTCTGGTGCTAAAATAAACAAATAACAATAATGATTAGTATATACTATATATGTTACTATTATCATTCTACACCAAAACTCTATAATACATACCAGTATTTAACCATGCTATAACTAAACCACCTATAATTGAAGCATCATATTTTTTACCTAAAATTTCACCTCCTTCACCTACGCACCATGATGCGAAGCAAAGGAAAATGAATGACAAAAACGCCATTATTATTGGTGTCATTATTATTATATATGTTGATCTGGATCGTTTTTTTAAAAAATATAAATAAATTAATTATATCACACACACGATAAAAAATGAATTTTTTTATGTTACAATTTTTTTTTTATTTTAGTGAATGAAAAAAACAAAAAAAAGGTATTACAAATTTTATATATAGTTATTATTATATAGTTTTATGAATATGTGTGTTTTCATATGAGTTAAAAATAGTTGAACTGTGTATGCTTTCGGGCAAAATTAAAAAAAAAAAAAAAAAATCTAGGTGCCGACGTTTTTTCAACAAATTTAATTTAATTAAAAATAAATAAAAAAAAAAAGAAAAGTTAAAAGATCTTTATTATTTCATTGTATGGTATTGGTATCAACGTTATTTACTACTTAGTCAGTTGGACCATATTGATAAGTTTGATCAATTGGTATAATTGCTTTTTTTGAAAGTTTCATAAATAGATAAGTTGATATGAATAATATTAAAACCAATATAATGATAAAACAATAATTTAATGTATCACGTGTACTTGATGATGTATAATCTTTTAAATTTTGATTTTGTCTTTGAATTTTTGAACTACTTGTATCAACTAATTGACCAAGTTCACCTAATTTCTTATCCTCTTCAGTTAATTTAGTTGACATTGTATGTGAATGATTTTTCATTGTTTTTGAATAATCTAATAATTCATTGGTTAAACTATCTTGAAGTCTTCTTTGTTCTTCTGCTCTTCGTTCAAATGAAACATCATCTAATATTTCATTATCAAATAAATTATCATTGAATGCTGCTTTATTACCAAGAAGATTCTTTAATTCTGAATTTCTATTTTGAAATGTATTTCTATATTTTACTGCAGGTGATAATGGTGTTGAATTGTTTTTTCTATTATTAATGTTGTTGGCATTGTTATTATTATTACTGTTATTATTATTATTATTATTAATATCTTGTTGTTGAGGTAATAACATATCAATTTTCTTTTTCTCTTCTTTATTTCTAGTTTTCATTACAGTTTGGATTTCATTCATTTTCTTTGAATGCGATAAATCGCTTGCTTGTAATCTAACTATACTAGGTTTATTTGAAATTGGTGAATTCATCTTTTCTTTATTTACTAATCCAACTATAACATCAATCTTTCTTGAATATTCACATAATGTTTCTTTTGATATATTGTATGCTGTGGCGGAAGAGGAGGAAGAAGAAGAGTAAGTTTGTTGTGCAGGTGATATTGATTGTTGGAATTGTTGTGATATAATTTGTGATGGAAGTGAATATAAACTTGTTATACCGCCACCTGTACTAGCATTTGTTGTTGAATTATTTATTGAAAGTTGTTTATTTTGTTCATACATTTTTTCATTTAATTGTTTTAATAATGATAACATTATTGGTATATATCTTTCAACAGTGAATGTATTATCAATTAAAACCGGTTTTATCTCTCCATCTCCATTTACAACATCAACTCTATCATCATCTGCTATTATCTTTTCACATGATGATATTAATCTTTTTAAATTAATTTCAATCTTTTTTGTATCTACAATTGTTATTGCTGGTGTAGTTGTATCTGTATCTGCATTTATATTTGTATTTGTTGTATTTGTTGATAATGTTGCTGTTGTATCACTTGACATTTTATGTAATTTAAAAAATAAAAACAATAAAAAATAAAATTTTAAAACTTCAAAAAATTGCAATTTCACCCAAAAATTAAAAAAAAATAAAAAAAAAAAAACAAAAATTTCTCTGTAGAGTCAATAAATAAAATTTTATTAATTACAATTATATTTAGGTATTTACCACATAGAGATACAATTTGTATAAATTAATTAATTGATATTAACTGATTTTTATTTTTATTAATAAACTACCACTATTTTTAAAAACCCATTTTTACTTTTTCAAAGAATGCACTAAAAAAAAAATAATCAAACAGTTATTTCACAAATCTAAAAAAATTAGATATGTATCACTTAAAAGTGGTGCAGTGAATGGGCAGGTGGGCATGAAAACTGAAAATTTTTAAATTTTATAATAAAATGAATAGTCAATAAAAATATAGCCAATCAGTAGTAATTACTATAATGTTTTTAGTAGTTTTTTTTTTTCAATAGTGCCGATTCTTATTCTGAAATTCTATTATTGGTTGCACCAAAAATCATAATATTAAAAATAAAAAAAATATCCGCCATTTACATTTTTTTTTTCGTGTATACCTGTCAAAAAAAGCGACCAATAAAAAAATAAGCTTTGACTATTTTTTTCGCCCACAAAGTGTCATGCGCAATCGAATTTTCGTTTATTTGCAGATATCAGATAATATGCGAATTGTACGAGGTCCTAAAAAAAAAAAAAAATAAACAGTTAGAAAATTCAATTTTCGGTTACAGATTGACAAACAAAAAAATTAAATTAATGGTTTTTTTTTTTTAAATATTTTTTCTTTTTTCATTTTTTAGTATTCTGATTACACGATAAATAGACTGTCTAGACTTATATTATTACTATCACTAGCAATACACAAAATATATTTAAAAACCACACCAATAACTTATTTTTAAACTTTACTACTTTTTTTTTTTTTTTATTTTTACTTTTTTTTTCTCTCTTTACAAAAGAAAAATATATATTTATATTTATACATCTACATCTGCAATATATTTATACATCTGTAACAATACAATCAAACACACTCTCACACTCACACAAAAATTTAACTTGTTGACATTTTTTTTTATTCATTGTCAACTTCTTATTTTTTTTTTTAAACAACTTTTTTTTTAATTATTTTTTTTTATACACATATATAATAAATATTTATTGTAACATTAATTAAAAAAAACACAAAGTAAAGAATGATAAATAAATCAATTTTATCAATAATATTTTCAATAATATTATTTTGTAATTTTATAAATTATGGGTATGGTCAAGAATTTAAAATGATAACATTAAATACTGGCCCAGTGTCAGATTTGGGATTTAATAATATGATTAATCAAGGTAGAATTTCAGTAACAAAAGCAATGAATATTGGTGATTCAAGAATATATGTTGTTGATGGATATAACGATACAATGGCATTACTATTACCATTGGTACAAGTTGGTGATGTTAATTTAGTAATTTGTTCGAGCCAAGGCCATACAGAAGCATGCTTAGGTATTGCTAAAATGTATGAAGCAGATTTAACAATGAAAACTAAATTCTTGGTTAGAGGTTCAGCTGCGGTAACTAGAAATACAATTCAAATTACTTATAATTATGCTAGTGCAAATTATATTTCTGGTATTTTTGCAGGTTTAACAACTAAAACAAATAAAGTTGGTTTCCTTTCACCTGGTGCTGCAGCAAATAATAACGATTCATTCGTTGCCGCATTTTATTTAGGTGTTAAAAAAGTTAACCCTCAAGCAGAATTCATCTATTGGAATATTGGTTCATTTTTAGATGAGGATAAATCAATTGCTGCTACAAATGATTTATTAATGAGAGGTTGTGATGTAATTGGTGATACATTAGAGTAAGTAATATGTATATCAATTACTTGTTAACAAAGTAATAAGATACTAATATTTTGGTCTGTTTAAATAGTGATTTTTCAATGGGTAATGAAGTAATTAGACAAGGTGGATTAGCAATTGGTACAAATGGTTTCCCACAACGTGATGTTTATGGTGAGAATGTAGTATTTCAATATTCTTATAATTGGTCAAAATACTTTTTACCAATTGCTCAACGAGTTAGAGATGGAGGTGCAAATGATAAATGGTATGCAGATTTCAATGCAACTGAAGAATACAATTTTTATAATTTACAATTTGGTTTTGAAGTTTCACAAGGAATCATTGATCGTGTTAATGATAATGTTAAATCATTAATGAATACAACAAGAGCTAAACATCCATATTATTGTAACGATGTTTTTCTCAATTATACACTTCCATTAGTCGTCAATACAAATTGCATTTCAACTGGTAATTTCTTTAGAATTCAACAACCATTATTAGGTATGACTTATTTAGGTAATTATACTATTAAATTAGTTGAAGTAAGTATTCCATTTCCTAAATTAAATAACACTATATTGCTTTGTTTATTTTACTAATTATTTTTTATTTTAGATTAAATTTGATAATAATGTTAGATTAGGTTTTTCAATTATTTCTGGTGTAATTATTGCAATTGTATTAGTAATGATAGGAGGTATTGTATTATATAATAATCAACCATCAATTCGTTCGGCAAGTCCAATATTTTTAAATTTCATATTGGTTGGTGGTATCATTGTTTATATTGGTGTTATTGTTTGGGTCAGTCCAGTTTCAACTGGTGCATGTAATGCAAGATTTTGGTTAGTTTCATTAGGTTTCTCAACTTTAATTGGTAGTTTAGTAGTTAAAAATGTTAGAATTTGGTTAATTTTCGGTATGTACTTTTATTATTTTTGTAAACTTTATCCATACAGACATTGATATTAATATTACTATATATATCTAGATAATCCTGAATTAAAAGCAATTAAAATTACAAATTATCAATTATTCCCATATGTTGGAGCATGTTTAATTATCAATATTATTTTAATGTCAGTATTAACATCAGTTGGTGATTTGAAAGCAATAGATGCATTTGATATTGATTCATTGGGTAAATATGAATTTATGCAAGTTTGTAAAATGAATAGTCAAGGTGCAGCAACATTATATACATTATTGGGTTACTTTGCAGCATTATTGTTGGTTGGTGTTTTTGTATCATGGAAAATTCGTATTGTAGATATCGAAGAATTTAACGAATCAAAAGCAATTGCAAATACATTATATGCAGTAAGTTTCTGTATTTTCGTAATTATACCATTGTTAATTGCACCACAAGATAAACAATCTGAAACAATTATTATATGTGTTGCTGCATTGTTTATATCTGTTGCATCATTGGCAATTCTATTTGTACCAAAATTCTATAGAGTTTTCAAATATGGTGCAGATGGTACAAATGATATGTTTAAACATAAAAAATCATCATCTGTTGCAACTGCACGTGCTGAATCAAGTAAATCATCAAGTGGTGGTGCTACTAGAGTTAATCGTAGAGGTAACATTGTTTCAAATGATTTCTCTGATGATACTGAATCTGATCTTACAGAACCAAAACAAAAAAATAATAACAATGGTGTTGCAGAAAGTGTTACTCAAGGTGCTGTATTGGCTGAATTCACTGATGATTCTCATTCTGAATTTGGTGATGAAGATGATAACGTCCCAATTGGTGATGGTGAAGACGATAACAATAATAAACAATAAACTGAATAAAATATACATTTATACATATATATAGATCGATATAAAATAATATTATAATAAACAAAACAAAAAAAACACTCTGTATTTTTAATATAAAACTAATTTACCATTAATATTTATGTGTCACTAATTGTTTATTGTAACAATTATTCTATTTAATTCCGGAACAAATCGTATTTATTGGTTGATAAAATTTGGACACATGCGGATTAGTTTTTAAAATTTGAAAGTAACGGTTATTTTATTTTTAAAAAAAAAAATTTGGATATTTTAGTTTATAATTTTAAATATACAAATAAAATGGAAGAAATAAATAATAGTAATAATACAAATACAAGTGGTAGTGTTGATAAAAAAGTAATAATTTATACGGGAGGTACAGATGGTATTGGTAGATCTGGATTGGACTTTTTGACAAAAAGTGAAGGGAACACAAAATTTATATTGCCAGTAAGAAATTTAGAGAAAGGAGAAAAGGTAGTAAAGGAATTGAAATTAGTTAATCCAAATGCAGATTTTCAATTAATGAAGATGGATTTATCATCATTGGAATCAATTAAATCATTTGTTCAGGAGTTTAATGAAACTGGCCAAAATTTAGATACACTAGTTTGTAATGCTGGTATTATATCAACTGAATTTAAAACTACAGTAGATGGATACGAAACAACATTTGGTGTAAATCATTTAGGTACATCATTATTAACAATGTTATTATTACCAAAATTAAATGCAAGTACAGTTGATGGTGGTGGTAATATTGTAATTGTATCATCTAAAATGCATGATAGAATAAATGGTAAATTTGACTTTGATAAACAATTTGTTATAAAGAAACAATCAGAATTTTCATCAACTCCAGAATATTCAAAATCAAAATTATGGAATTTATTATTTGCTCAACAGCTACAATCTAAATTAACTGAAGCTGGTTCAAACGTTAAAGTAAATGCATTACATCCAGGTTTTGCTGCTACATCATTATCAAGAGATCATGGTGCATTTGCAAATAAAGTAGTTTTACCAATACTAGTTGCTTTATTAGGTAACAAACTTGAAGATATGGGATCAGGCTTAGCAGACTTAACATTAAATAAATCAAATGTAAAAGGTAAATACTTTTCATTAACCAAAGAAACCACTCCTTCCAAATTTGCCCAAAATCATGAAAATTCAAAAACACTATGGAATAAAACAATGGAATTACTTTCATTAAATAATGAATTACAATTATAATAATTTAATTCGTCACATATACATGTAAATAAAATAAAAACAAATTGTTTGATTATTATAAATTTAATCCTCATATCAATGTTGTTGTATAGAGTATCAATTCATTATGTTTATTAGGTTATAAACACATCGTAGTTACAAAATAAAATATCTTGATATCACGTGATAATTCTAAAAATATGTACACCGATTAATTTGTTTTCAAAATGTGTGTTGTAAAAAAAGATTTTTTTTTTTTGATGAAAAAGCTAAAAAATAACCCACATGTGTTTTATTGATAATAAATAAAAGATAGAAAAGATATGAATAATAAAAAAGTAATAATATTCACAGGTGGTACAGATGGTATTGGTAGATGTGCATTGGATTATTTAATTAATGAAGAAAATACAAAATTTATATTACCGGTTAGAAATTTAGAAAAAGGAAAAAAGGTAGTTGAAGAATTAAAATTTGTTAGTCCAAATGCAGATTTACAAGTAATGAAAATGGATTTGGATTCATTTGAATCAATTAAATCATTTGTAAAGGAATTTAATGAAACTGGTCAAAATTTAGATACATTGGTTTGCAATGCTGGTATAATGCCATACCAATTTAAACGTACAATAGATGGTTACGAATCAACATTTGGTGTAAATCATTTAGGTACATCATTATTAACAATGTTATTATTACCAAAATTAAATACAAGTACTATGGATGGTGGTGGTAACATTGTTATAGTATCATCAAAAGTACATGAAGGAATCAATAAATTTGATTTTGATAAACATTTCGTTATCACAAAACCATCGGAGTTTTCATTAACTTTTGAATATTCAAAATCAAAATTATGGAATTTATTATTTGCTCAAGAATTACAATCTAAATTAATTGAAGCTGGTTCAAATGTTAAAGTAAATGCATTACATCCCGGAGTTGCAACTACATCATTATCAAGAGAGTATAATTACTTTGTCAGAACATTTGTGCTTCCAGCCATTATCTATTTCATTAGTAATAAACTTGAAGACATGGGATCAGGTTTAGCAGATTTAACATTAAATAAATCAAATGTAAAGGGTAAATACTTTTCATTAACCAAAGAAACACCACCTTCCAAATTTGCTCAAAATCATGAAAATTCAAAAACACTATGGGATAAAACAATGGAATTACTTGAATTAAATAATGAATTACAATTATAATAATGTGTGTATGTGTGTATATATAAATAAAATGAAAACAAATTCCTACGTAAATAAAATAAAAGTGGGGTTGTTTTTTTATTTTTTTTTTATTTTTTTATTTTTTTATTTTTAAATTTTTGTTTTATTTCAACAAATATTTTTATTTTTAATTTATAGGATGCAAAATATTAACGATGATAGTGGTAGTGAGAAGACAGTTATAATTTATAGTGGTTCAACAACAGGTGTTGGTAGATGTGCATTGAATTATTTGGTTAAAGAGAATAATTTGAAATTAATATTACCAGTTAGAAATTTAGAAGTAGGTGCTAATGTAGTTAGTGAACTGAAATTAATAAATGATACAAATGAATATATAGTAATGAAAATGGATTTATCATCATTTGAATCAATAAAATCATTTGTTGAAGAATTTAATGGTTTACAAATTGGTTATGTTGATATACTTGTTAATGTAGCAGGTATATTAGCACCAGTATATAAAAAGACAATAGACAGTTATGAAAGTTCAATAGGTGTAAATCATTATGGTACAAGTTTATTAACATTTCAATTACTACCATTACTTAATAAAAGTAAATATAATGGTGTAGGTGGTAACATTGTAATTGTTTCATCAAAGTTATATCTATCATCACCTGAACTAAATTTCAATTCACAACCACCATTTGAATGTGAACCTCCTAAATTTGATACAAATATTCAATATAAGAAATCAAAACTTTGCAATCTATTATTTTCATTAGAATTACAAAAACAACTACAAGAATCAAATTCAACAATAACTGTTAATGCACTACATCCAGGTAAGTAAAAAGTATAATATAAAATACCAAATCTTTCTTGTACTGACATTATATTTGTAGGGTATTATCCAACAACAATAATTAAAGGCCAATCATTTTTTAGAAGAATATTATATTATTTGTTTTTGGGAGTTGTATATAGAGATAATTTCCAAGAGATGGGTGAAAATTTAGCTACTCTATCATTGAATAAAAAACAATCTGCTGGAAAGTATTATGAAATTTCAAAAGAAACTGAACCACAAATAAATGATCCAAATTTATCTAAATCACTCTGGGATAAAACTTGTGAAATATTAAATATTTCAAATAAATTATTTGTTTAATAGATAGTTCATACTTAATAACAGCTCAATGTAATATTTTATTTTATTACATAGTAAACATTAACATATATGACATTTAATGAAGAATTAATAGGAAATATTAATAAAAAATAAAAAAAAGTGTTTGTATTATCAGATTCCTAAAACTGTTATATGTATAGTGTGAGTTCTTGAAATTTTCAGAACAAAAATGAAAACGGCTACTTTAATATTTACACTTTTGTTGGTAACTGTATTAACCATTTCAACTCAATTGACTGCAGTATCAGCAAAAACTGCTTATTTTGCATTCCCTGATGAAAATAGCTTAGAGTTTGTATATGCATTAAATAATACTCGACATGAAAAAACCAAAAATAAATACCTAATTTCGCTAACTTATAAATACTTATTATAAGTTATATTTATTATTTATAACTTATAATAACTTATGTTAGATGTTAGATATCGATAAGCCATGTAATTTAATGTGTTGAGTGGAATTTAATCATGATCCATTAATTGATGGTTATTTACCAACTCAATCATTACAATCAATTCATATACTATAAAACATATAATCTTATAAATAATATGAATGTTGATTTTTTTTACAAAATATATCAAATTTATCAAATAGGATTATATATGGAAGTTATATTAATTGTACCAAATAAATAAACATCACAATTATCTCATGTGTTAATAATTCTTCAATTGTATCCAGAGTTTTTGTTTATTATTTGTTTAAATATTTTTCTTTTTTTTAATTTAAAAATATATTGTAAAAATTTTTCGATCTTTTTTTATTTTTTTTCTTTATTACTTTCATACAATAACAAAGACACACAATGGATAATATTACATATTCATGGTTATTAAATAGTAAAGGGGAATCGCCAAAATTAATAGATTGTATATTAATATTATCATGTAATGATTTATTCATTTCTCATGATAATTTATTACAATATTATAATAATGGTAGTAACGGATATATTACAACTACAGCAACAACAGCTACTACAACAACATCATCAACATCAGTTAATGAAAATGGTAAAAGATATAATAATGTTAGTAGTGGTAATGAAAATACATTATATGGATTATCAATTAAACAATTTAATATATTACATGATAACATTGATCAATTACAGGGTTTAATAAACAACAACAGTAATAATAATTTCAACAGTAGTAGTAGTAGTAGTAGTAGTAGTAGTAGTAGTAGTAGTAGTAGTAGTAGTAGTAGTAGTAGTAGTAGTAGTAGTAAAAATGATAATAAATTTGATTGGGCAATAAATATAATCATTCATAATAATAATAAAAATAATAATAATAATAATAATAATAATAATAATAATAATAATAACATTAACAAAAGAATAAAGAATAGCAAACAAACCGTTATAAAATATAATAAAAATAGTCTTGGTGGTATTCAAAGAAGCAGCAGAGAAACAGAAGAGCTATTTTTCATTGTATGGAAGAACATGATAATAAGAAATGAAATATTATTTCATATAAATTTATATGGTATTCATTCACACAAAGTAAACAAGTTTACATTACAAGAATTGAATCATTATAAATATAAAAGTTATATTAGTACTTTAGAAGTGATGAATGATGAACATCAAATATTAAAACCAACTTCAATTCCATATGATGTTCGAAGTATTACTTTTAATAGAATTATCCAACCGATTGAAATGAATAGTATACCATTTTCAGTTTTAAAACTATGTTTTCCATTTGGGGTAAATGGAATCATAACAAAGGGTATGATACCAGATAGTGTTACATTTATTCGTTTCAATAAATTTAATCAATCTTTAGAAGGTGGATGGTTACCGAAGTCAATTGAATATTTAAATTTAGGTGAAACTTATCAACAATCTATATTACCAGGTCAATTACCAGAATCATTAACTGAATTACATTTACCACATGAATATGAAGGTACCTTAGTAGCAGGTTCAATACCAGCATCTGTAAAGAATCTTGGTTTTACATTTAGCTCAAGAGATTATGAAAGCTTTTTCTCATGGTATAATATACCAAAACCAACTACTAATTTAGTACTTGATGAATCATTTTATCAAAATATTACAGCTGGAAATATTCCAGATAATGTAACAACGCTCAATATTAATTCTGAAAATGGTATTGGTAAAATTCATGCAAATTCATTTCCATTATCATTAACTTCATTAACCCTCAATTCAAATCCAAAGAGTGTTATTTCTAAAAATGTGTTACCACCAAATTTAGCACACATAAAAATGGTTAAATTTAATGAACAGCTCACTCCAAATGTATTCCCTATATCAGTTCAAACAATAATATTATCAAGATTTAATAAAATAATACCAGTGGGGTACTTTTACAATTATTCAAATTTAACAACATTGGATATTGGTCAGTTTAATCAAAATGAAATTCCACTTAGAACATTACCATCAACATTAACTAGTTTAAACGTTAGAAATTACTATGGACCAATTGATGCAATTACAGAATTAAAATCATTAAAAACATTATGGATAGGTGGTATTGAAAGAGAAATTATTGCTGGTCAATTACCACAATCAATTACATCATTAGCACTTGAAACTGCATCACCAATTGGTCCAAATTTATTACCTTCAAATTTAAAAAAATTATATATTGGAAACAGTCAATTCAATCATGATATATCAATTGATGGTTATTTACCAACTCAATCATTGGAATTAATTCATATAGTATACGACTCATATAATATTATAAATAATATGAATGTTGATTTCTTTACAAAATATATTAAATTTATCAAATAAATTATATAATATATATATATTCATTTATACAGATTTTGGGTAATCAGTTGTAGTTATACAGAAAGAAATTAAGAAAACTATGAACAATAACCAATTTGATCTTCATATTTTAATTGAATAAATAAATAAATTTAATACACAGCACATTCATTTCAAAACAATAAAAAGCAAAAGTTTGAATGAAGATATGAGTTGTCATTTTAATCAAAATGAAATTCCATATCAAATTACCAACATCATTAACTAGTTTAGATATAAATTCGTATGAAGGACCGTTAGCTGCAATTACAGAATCAAAATCATTTAAAACATTATATTTAGGTGGTAGTGACAGGGAAATTATTGTTGGTCAATTACCACAATCAATTACATCATTAGCACTTAGAACAACATTACCAGTTGTTCCAAATTTATTCCTGCTGGTTTAAAAGAATTATACATTTTGAACTTTGGATTCAACCATGATATATCAATTGGTGGTTATTTACCAACTCAATCATTAGAATCAATTTATATTTAACATAATTCACATCATCTTTATAAATCTTTTTAATGCTGATTCCATTTCATTTTTTTAATAATATCATACAATAAACATAATTAGTTTTTGCAAAACTACAAATTTATTTTGTAGATATTTTGTACCAAATCATGATTACCCACAATTTATTTTTACAAAAATTTTTTTTTTTTTTATTTTTTTTTTTTAAATTTCGAAATAACTCAATTCATTTTTTTATATTTCATTATATAGTAATGAAGAATCGCCAAAATTAATAGATTGTATATTAATATTATCATGTAATGAATTATTCATTTCTCTTGATAGTTTAATACAATATTATAATAATAATAACGATTATAATAATAACACAAGTGTAACCTCACCAAAAACACAAGTTAATGAAAATGGTAAAAGATACAATAACAGTAGAAGCAGTAACAATGAAGATACATTATATGGATTATCAGATAAACAATTTAATATATTACATGATAACATTGGTCAATTACAAAATTTAATAAACAATAACAGTAATAATAGTATTAATAGTAGTAATAATAAAAATGATAATAAATTTGATTGGTCAATAAATATAATCATTCATAATAATAATAATAATATTAAACATAACAACTATAACAAAAGATTCAAAAATAGAAGTAATTTTAATAATAATTGTAATAATAATAATCAACAACAACAAAAAGGAAGTAGTAGAGGAACAAAATATTATTTCATTCAAGATTATATGGTGCACATTCAAACAGAATACAAACTATGAATTTATTACAGTTGGATCAATATAAATATAAACATTACATTGATATATTAAAATTGTATGAACTTGATGAAAATGAATTATCAAAATCAATTGCAATTCCATATGGTGTTAGAAGTATTGAATTTAATAAAAGTTTTTACCCATTTGAAATGAATAGTATACCAGTTTCAGTAACAAGCATTACATTTCCAGTTGAACTCAATCAAGTTTTAAAAAAGAGTGTTATACCAGATAGTGTTACAAGAATGGAATTCAATCAATTTAATAAACCTTTAGAAGGTGGATGGTTACCAAAATCATTAACATACTTAGATCTTGGAAATTCATTTCAACAATCTATATTACCAGGTCAATTACCAGAATCAACTACTAAATTGATATTACCAGATGATTATAGAGGTACTATTATTGAAGGCTCAATTACATCTGCTGTAAAGGATCTTGATTATAAATTCAAATCAAATAATGGTAAACAAATAGTGTTAACAAGTACAAGTATACCAAAATCAACTACAAGTTTAGAATTTGATCAATTATTCCAACAAAATATTAAAGTTGGTGATATTCCGCACAATGTAACATCACTCAAGTTTAGCTCATCATTTGGTATTATTAAAGAAAATTCACTTCCATTATCATTAAGAACATTAACATTTAGATCAAATCAAACCATTGTATTTACTGAAAATGTATTACCACCAAATTTAACATTCGTTAATATGGGTGAATATAATCATCAACTCACTCCAAATGTATTCCCAAGATCTGTTGAAACAATATTATTAAATTTTTACAATCAAACTATACCAGTAGGATACTTTTACAATTATTCAAATTTAACAACATTGAATCTTGGTAAATTTAATCAAAATGAAATTCCATTAAGAACATTACCAAAATCATTAACAAGCTTAAATGTACTTTACTATGAAGGATCAATTGATGCAATTACAGAATTGAAATCATTATCGACATTGTATTTAGGTCAAAAAAGAGAAATTATTGCAAACCAATTACCACAATCAATTTCAGCTTTAGCACTTGTAACATCATTACCAATTGGCCCAAATTTATTACCTTCAAATTTAAAAACCTTGATTATTCCACACCCTCTTTACAATCATGATATATCAGTTGATGGTTATTTACCTGCTTCATTAGAATCTGTTATCATTAGTCACGTTTCTTATAATTTGATAAACTGTTTAAATACTGATTTCTTTTCAAAATATATTAAAATTTTAAACAATAATAATCCAACAAATAAACACACATAGTTTTATTACTATCTGTCATTGTTTTTACGAAAATGAAAAAAAGTTTAAAAATTAGGGATAAATTCATTTTTAAAGTACACGACATTGTATCCGACTTTGGAATATTTATCCGACTTTGGAGTAAAAATCCGAGCTTTAATTTGATACATAAAAAAAGAAAAAAAGAAAATGAATGACAATAGTGCACTATAAAACGAAATGATTAAACAAAGTTAAGAATATAAATATAAAAACAAATAAATTTATTTATTTGCCAGAGCGAAATTGTCATTCTATCAAACAATGAGGAAAGAACTTTTATTTTGGATAATATTCCACAACAAATATCTATTATATTTTATATTTATGTATCAGTGCACAACTTCAATATTGAATACACTGAAAAAAATTTTAATATAGACGTCATCACATTTTTAATATATTGAAATTTAAAGAAATAACTTCATTGGGATGGATATTAAACCTAGACAATTTGAAATATTAAAATATAAATTGCGAGCAGGTGAACATATTGAAATAAAAGATTAGGATATATCAGACATTGCAAATAATATTATCAAGAAAAAGGAACAATTTCAAAAATTAACATTACCACCAAATGAAACTGATTGGGTATTAAAATTATTATTAAAATAAACCATTGGAACTAAAACAATTTGATATCCAATCAATTATATTAAGTTGCCATGTGGTACCAAAGATTCAAAATCATTAATTCAAATAATCAAATTAACATCAGAAATATTAAATTATCCAAAAACTTCAGATTACACTTTTGAAACATTAATTCCTCTTATGAGATCAGTTGATGTTTTATATAGTTTTCTTGGTTTACCAAATATAGTAATCACACAATCAAAGCGTTTCAAGAGTAGGTCAATTGCATTTAAAAATATATATTATATCATCATTAAAACCAAAATTTTTAGAAATTATATTTCAATAATACTATAAATTATAATTTGGAATATTCCAATTCACTAAAACAATTATTCACATATGGTATTGTGATAATTTTTAGATATGTAATGTTATAGAATTCATTTCAGGTATACAAAATAAATCATCTGAAGATGGTATAAAATGTATTAAAGTTGTTATTAGTGTTTAATAAATACAGTTGTACCAATGATGCAATGATGGTAATTCATTTAGTAAATATTTAAAAAGTTTAAAAGAAATAATCAACTATCAATTTGAATTGTTAATTACAATTAGACCAATTCCAAACGAAAGATTAAAATATATTTATCATTGTTTTATATCATTCATTTCATTATATTGCTTTAAAATCAATTAAACTAGAGAAATATATTCAACAAGTACCATGTATCCCACAAATATTTCATTTTATTCATACAATTCAATTATCAATTATTTACAACAAAATAACAATGATAATAAATGTGGTTTCATTTTATCAATTCATCCAAATATAATTAATGATATTCCAATTATATTTATTACCTATAAAGATAAATTCAACTTTTGTATTATTATCATTAAACTATTTACTTTTTTTATTATTATTGTTGTTATTATTTAATAAATTATTATATTGATATTCATGATCAAATTTATACCAACATATTATAACTAAAATAAACATCTGACCCTAAAAAAATCTTTTTTTTTCATTTTTTTTTTTTTTTTTTTTTAATTTTAAAAAATTTTTTTTTTTTTTTTTTTTTTTTTTTTTTTTTTTATTTTTCATTTTTTTTTTTTTTCATTTTAGATAAATAATATTTTAAAAATACATAATATATAAACAAACAAATAAATTTTTTACATTTTAAAATTTTTTCATTTTTCCTTTTTTTTTATTTTTATTTAAAAAAAAAAAACTAAAAATTAACTTTTCTCTCTTTACAAAATAAATACAACATTAAAAAAAAAGATAGATAATAAGAATTTTAAATGATTCAATTCATATTAATTAAAAAAACGAGTAAAGAAGAAATAACAAATACAAATATAAATTAATAAATAGTAACACACACACATACACACAATAATAACACACAATATAAAAAAATAAAATTATAACATAGTTTTAACACTTTAAATAAATAATAAACAACAAACAACAAACAACAAACAACAATATATATAATAGTAATAATAATATACACTAGTTAATGGAGCTCGATTTAATACCTTATTCATTAGGTAGTGTTTGCGAATATAAAAACAGCAACAACAGTAGTAATAGTAGTACTTTAAACTCAACAAATTTAAGCAGTAGTAAAAGTAATTTATATGGAAGTAGTATAAGTAATAGTAGTAGCAATAGCAATAGCGAAAAATACTCAATATCTACACCATCTACACCAATGTCACACAGTTATAATATAACATTTAATATAACACCACCAAATCAATCATTAATAACATCTTCACCAATAATAAATAGTCAAAGTGGTAATCTATTAAATACTTCAACAAACAGTACAAATAGTACAAATAGTGCAAATAATAATAACAACAACATAAACAACAATAGTAATAACAATAACAATAGCAGTTATCTTACAGTTAGTTCATATGATTTACCAGAAACATTAAAATTAAATAAATGCTATCAATATTGTAATACCAATTTTAATAATGGTAAACCTGATAATTATAATCCACTTAAACATTTATATGAACCACCTTCACCAGTACAACCTGCACAATTATCATTATCACAATCATCTCAACCATTACCACAACAACCTCCACCACCACAAATATTAATAAATAATAGTGATACTACAGTTACAACACCAACACCAATAATAATAGCAGCAGAAGAGCAACAACCAAATAATGGAGTTGTTGTTGCTGTTGAACAAAGTTCAAATTCAACCAATTTTGATTTAGATAATCCAACTCAAAGAAAGAGAAGTACATCATTTTCAATGAAGAATTTGAATATACTTTCACATCAAGTTGCAGGTCAAGCACCATTATTGAAATTACCAAATGGTAAAATATTGAAACCAATGGTACCTCAAGAATATCATTTCTACGAATCAATACAGTATCACAACGAATTTGTTGGATTCACTCCAAAGTTTTATGGTGTATTGGATTTGAAGAATTATGATTTTAGATATTTAGAAGAAACATTTAAATCTCAACATAATTCACATTCAATAGATTATAATCATTGGAGAAATAAGACAATTAATTTACCAAAAGATTGGCAAAATTGTAAGTACAATAATAATAAATAACCACAACTACAATACATTGCATACCAATCCCTAATACTAATGATATCATTGTTGTTATTTTTGTTGATTATTGCGATTACAGTGTACATTAAAATTGAAGATTTAACTTATTTATGTAAATACCCTTGTATATTAGATCTTAAAATGGGTACAAGACAACATGGAGTGGATGCGCCAATTGATAAAGTAAATAAAATGCAACAAAAATGTAAATTGACAACTTCATCATCACTTGGTTTTAGAGTTTGTGGTTTAAAGGTAAGCAGACAATAAATTTAATGTATTAATACCAGTGATATATTCATATGCTAATATTATTCGTTTATGACTGACTTGCAGGTTTATGATCAAAAACAAGGAACATATGGTACATACGATAAATTTTATGGTAGAAATTTAAAGGATACAGATATTCCAGCAGTAATTTGTAAATTTGTTGATAATGGACTTAGACATAGAACAGAGATACTCAGCGGAATTGCAAAAAGATTATATCAATTGATTTCATTATTTGAAACTCAAACATGTTTTAAATTTTATGGTGGATCACTATTATTGATTTATGATCAAAGTACAAGTCTTCAAGATGCTAAAATCAATATTAAAATGGTTGATTTTGCACATGCTTCTCCAAATCATACCCATCATCCTACAAATAATAATAGTAACAACAATGGCAATGGTAATGGATTAGATGAAGGATATTTATTTGGTTTAAAAAACCTTTTAAAAATCATTAATAATCTAGTTCAAATTTCAAATGTAAACATTGGTGAAACTTGTTATTTTTAAAACAACAACAACAACAACAACTATTTATTTTCATATTCAACTGTAATAATAATAATAATAATCAATAACTAACATTAACAATAATAATAACAATATAATATATACAACAAAAATATGTAAATAATAATAATAACAACAATAATAATAATTTATAAAATCATGTAAATCGAAAACACAACAGAACAATATATAAACAAAATAAATAAATTAAATTGGGATATAATATACAATATAATATATTATAATATTCTCTTTTCTTCTTTTTTTAAATTTAAAATTCTTTTTTCTTTTCTAATTGTCTATCTGTTTATTGTTGTTTGTTGTTTGTTGATGTTTATTATATATTAAATGAATTGATTTGATTATACCGCTTTAAAGACTGTTATAAATTACAGTTGCAGGAATTGGAGTTTCACCAAACATAATTGTAATACTATGTTCACCATATGAATTTATTGGATTTTCAATAATGATATTTTTTGGTTCGATATCAACTCTTCTTCTTCTTTTTAAACTATATGAAATATTATCAGATGTAATTTCAACTGATGGTTCACCATTTGCTAAAGGTGTTCTCATAACTAAAATTTTACCATCTGTTTTAATACTTTTAATTGCTTTTGAATTGAGTTTTTCTTCTTTACGTGCTGAATAATCTATATTCTATTGTTGTTATGATTGATAATGGTGATAATTAGTGATTTAATTCTCTAAAACTATAATGTTGTCGTAATGTCATTTTGATATATCATTCACTACCACTACTACTATTATTACTATTACTATTAACTATTATATACTATACTTTTGAATATTCTTCATATAACTTTCTATTTTCGTGATTTGCGTGTACTGCATAACCTTTCATAAAAAAAAAATTTCTTGCATATCCTTTTGAAACTTCAAGTTCTTCACCTTTTTGACCAACCTTTGGTATTTCTTGAGTTAAAATGATTTGTACTGTAGTTTTTTTTGGTTTGGTTGCATAAAATCTAGTTGTTGAAGAAGCTTCTGTTTGTCTTAAAAGTGATGATGTGAATGACAAAAATGATTTATTACTGTTTTTACTGTACAGAGTTCTAATTAGTTTATCATTGTTGTATAAACAGTCATTAATAAAATAATAAAAATAGCAAACGTACCATAATGATGAAAACATTTTAAAATGATATTATGTATTACTGCTAATTCAAGAAAATATGAAAACAAAAAAAAAAAAAAAAATTAAAAAAAAAAAAAAATTAAAAACAAAAATAATTTTTTAAAAAAAAAAACGGCATTTTTTTTTTTATATTATTATTTTTTAATTTTTTTTT
>JABXES010001969.1:0-41043 GCA_013375695.1 Dictyostelium brefeldianum
ATGTCGGTTATAAAAAATTTAAATAAATTATTTGTGTAAAAACTAATTTTTTTTTAGATCTATTAAAACTAAATATTCATTTCTCAATGAAAACTACATATCATTTTTTGGTGTAATAAAATTTAAATTCAAATTAAATAAATATAAATAAAGCTAAAAAATATAAATACCAATGTTTAATTAATTTAAATTAATGGTTTGTATATATTTGTATATTTCATGTACATGAAAATAATAAATGGAAAAAGGGTGTAATAAAAAAAATAAAAAAAAAAATATATTTTTAATCGAGTAAAATTCACACACTATGAATTAATATTGTTTTTTTTTTTGATATGCAAAATTTTTATCCGTCACATATACACGTGTAAATTGAAATAACTAACATTTATTTACTATATATGAGCAAGCAATGATAGTAATAAGTTTTCCTGAGCAACAAAAAAAGTATAAATTAAAATGAACTTTCATTCTTTTTAATCATTAAATTAAAATATATTTCTTTTAAAACAATTAATATATCTAATCAATTTAATTATATACATATTCCAATTATTTATTTATTTCTCATTATTTATTTAATATTTATAAAAAAAATGTATAAATATATTACATTATTTATACTGTTAATAGCATCAACTGCTATATACGCTTCTGAAGGTAATGTATATTAATTAATAAATATACAAATAAACAAATATATATTAATATTCATTATTTCTTATATAAATAGATTGTACAAGTTTAACCGAATTACAATGTCATTTAAATTCAACATGTATTCCAGTTAATTATAAAATGTGTTGTGGTGAACAAAAGTTTGGATGTTATGATGCATCTCAACAAAACTCATGTGAATATAAAGTAGATTGTTATAGATCTTCAAAAAGTTTAGATGTAATTGAAGCTTCAAATGAATGTTTCGTACCACCAGTTGGTTTCGAAAAGTTTGTTCCATTAGATGGATGTAGTGAAGTAACAACAAAAGATTGTTTATCTCAAAATAAAACTTGTGTTTTCAAAAGAAATACATGTTCAAATCCAACTTCATGTTGTTTAGGTACTGAAGTTTGTGAAGGTGGTGATCAAAGTGATACACCAATTCATCCTGATACAAGATCAACTCTTTCTGAAAACAATGATCAATGTCAAAATGTTATTTGTCAACAAGGTCAACATTGTGAAATTGATGCACCATCTGGATTAGCATATTGTGCACAAGATGGTTTAACAATTGGTGGTAGTGGATCAACTGGTAATGCTTGTACTGGTGTTATATGTCAAGTTAATCAACATTGTGAAGTTACTTCAAATGGTCAAGCACATTGTGTAGCCAATATTAATCCAATTGGTTTCACTACAACTGGTGCTTCAACAAATGGTTTAACCATTGGTGGTACTGGTTCAACAACAGGTGGTGGTGTTTCAAGTTGTTCACAAGTTACATGTCCAAGAGGTTACCATTGTGAATTTGACGGACGTTTTTATAATTGTATAGCTGATGGTCACACTACCACTACTACTACAACAGGTGGTGTTTCAAGTTGTTCTCAAGTTCATTGTCCAAGAGGTTACCATTGTGTATTCATTCAAGCAACTGATATTTATAAATGTGTAGCTGATAAACCATCAACTACAGGTGGTACAGGTTCAACAACTGGAGATGCTTGTACAAACGTTATCTGTCAAATTAACCAACATTGTGAAGTTACACCATCAGGTCAAGCACATTGTGTAGCCAACATCAATCCAATTGGTTTCACAACTGGTGGTTCAACAAATGGTTTAACAATTGGTGGAACAGGTTCAACAACAGGTGATGCTTGTACAAATGTAATCTGTCAGGAAAATCAACATTGTGAAGTTACACCATCAGGTCAAGCACATTGTGTAGCCAACATCAATCCAATTGGTTTCACAACTGGTGGCTCAACAAACGGTTTAACAATTGGTGGAACAGGTTCAACAACTGGGGATGCTTGTACAAACGTTATCTGTCAAGTGAACCAACATTGTGAAATTACACCATCAGGCCAAGCTTATTGTGTAGCCAATATCAGTCCATCTGGTGGTTCAACCTCGGCCGATCCATGTACTGGTGTCCTTTGTTTAGTAGGTCAACACTGTGAAAATCAAAATGGTGTTGCTCGTTGTGTTCAAAATTTAACACCTCTTTAAACAAACATTAACAATAACAATAACTAGATTTCAATAAACATTTTTAATCGTGTTATTTAATTATTTATTTACTTTTTTTTATGAACTTCACAAAATTCAATTATTCTTTCATAAGCTTCAGTTAATTTATCAATTGGAGCACAAAAAACAATACGAAAAAAGTTTGGAATTGAGAAAACAGTACCTTGAAGAATGAATACAGATTGTTCTTCCAATAATTTGCAAGCAAATTCATTATCATCAGTGATATCTTCAAATTTACTAATATCAATTTCAATCATTTGATACATTGTACCAGATGAATGAATTGGATGTAATCCATTTGCTTTTGATAACATATCAACTGTTAATTTTGAATGTGATTCCAATGTTGATGTAATTGTTTTACACCATGATTGAACTTGCTCATTACCAAGGTCTAACAAATTTGGTAAAATTGATTGAATTAATGAATTTGCACCCAATACAACTTGAGATAATGAAGTTATTGCAGTGTATATACCAGCATTTTCAAATATTGATTGACGATCATGAATTGCAATCCAACCTAATCTCCAACCTGGTACAAGGAATCTTTTTGCAATACCACCAATTGACAGAATTGGGACTGATTCAGTCAATGATGCCATTGGGTAAAATTTATGCTCTCCAAATGTTAAATCTCCATATATTTCATCAGCAATAATTGGTATACGATATTCTTGCGCAACATTTATAATTTCAATTAAATGTTCTTTACTATATACTATACCACATGGATTTGATGGATTATTTACAAGTATTGCTTTGGTTTTATCATCAATTAATGATTTTAAATGGTCAATATCAACTTTGAAATCTTGTTTCTCTAATAAATTATAATATTTAACATTGATACTCTTTGATTTACTTGTGCATTCATATAATGAAAATCCTGGTCTTGGAATTAAAATGTTATCTTCTGGATTCAATAATGCTCCAAATGCTAATTCAATTGCACCTGATGCACCTGATGCAATAATAATATCTGATGAATTTAATTTTGATGTTGGTGTTTCTACAAATTTTGCAACTGCTTCTCTTGAAAATTCATATCCCTAATAATAAGTGATGATGATG
Organism: Dictyostelium brefeldianum; assembly: GCA_013375695.1. Lineage (NCBI taxonomy): Eukaryota > Evosea > Eumycetozoa > Dictyosteliales > Dictyosteliaceae > Dictyostelium > Dictyostelium brefeldianum. The sequence continues at coordinate 3,277 of JABXES010001969.1, forward strand.
ATGATGATGATGATGATGATGATGATGATGATTAATATTTGTGTAAACATATTTATATGATAGCAGTATGATGATGATATATACATACAGTTGAAGGTGGATAACCATTGAATTTACCAGATTTAATATTTTCAATTAATAATTCATTTGCATAATCAAGAATATTTAAATTACCATATACACATGGATCACCAATTGATAATGGGATAGTTGTTTTATTTGGGTTTGGTTTGAATGCCTTGTTTTTATCAACGATACGTCTAATTGGATTAATTGCTCCCTTTGATGAGATTGATGCTTCAACATTCCAAATCTTTTTATTATCACTTTCTTGCATTATTTATATATTTATATTTGTTGTGTTTGTGTTGGTGTGATTGTTATGTTTGTGTGTTTATTTAATTTATGTTGAGCTGTTTTTTGATTTAATGTTTTTTTTTTTTTTTAAAAAATATATTTCTGTTGTGTGTGTTTTATGTTTTTAAACAAATGAAAAATAATTATGTCACACGTAAAATAACCTTGTAAATTTAAAAAAAAAAAAAAGAAAAAAAAAATAATAAAATTTTTTGTAAATTTCAAAAATTAAAATTTTATTCTAGATATTTATTTCGTCTGGTCAAAAGACACATATAAAATTTAAATTTATTTTATTACAAATCTTCATTGGATATTTATTTATAAATAATATTTATAAATATATATTATCTCATACACTTTCAAAAGATATTAAATACTCAATGAAATAAATTTATATGTAGCACCACAATTCTGATCAAAATTTAATGTTGGAAATAAAGATTTTCGGTTTCGTTTTTTTATCAATTTTTTTTTTTTTTTTTAATTTAAATTTTTATTTTACCGAAAAACAAATTTTTTGTCATTCACAAAAAGGTATACCAATATAAATAAATAAAGATGAAAAGAGAATTAGAAGAAGAAGATGAAATTGAAGAAACAAATATTGAATCATCAAATAATGGATTAAAAAAAAAGAAAAAGAAAGTAGTTAAAAAAAGTAAACCACAACCATTAACTAAATCAGTACCACAAGTAACAAGTCAACCATTGAAACCAACAAAATTAATTCCAAATAAAAAAGTTGAAATTCGTGAAGTAAATATCAACGATATTGGTTCAAATGAATTATCAAATGCAGATCAACGTGTTGAAGCAGATGGTGTTTTGGCAGGATTGATTTCACCAATGATCATTGAAGATTTCTATGATCAACATTTTGGTTTAAAACATTTACATGTCAAGAGAAATGGTGATAACGTTTACAAAAACTTTTTCACAAAAGATTCAATGGATAAAATGTTTAAAAATAATTTTATGAAATTCACAGAAAATGTTGATATTACAAATTACGTTGATCAACAAAGAATTACATTGAATCCAGATGGTAGAGCATACGCATCATTAGTATGGAAACATTATAAAGAAGGTTGTTCAATTAGATTATTAAATCCACAAACTTTTAATTCAAATATTTGGAAACTTTGTTCAACATTGCAAACTCATTTCCAATGTGGTGTTGGTGCAAATGTTTATCTCACACCAGCAGGTGCACAAGGATTCGCTCCACATTATGATGATGTTGATGTATTCATTATGCAATTGGAAGGTAAAAAAACATGGAGATTATATAATGCAATTGATGAATCACAAGTGTTACCAAAGAAATCAAGTGAAAACTTCAACCAAGATGAAATTGGTGAACCATTCCTTACTGTTACATTGGAAGCTGGTGATTTACTTTACTTCCCAAGAGGTGTAATTCATCAAGCAGTTTCACCACCAGATGTACACTCATTACACATTACAGTTTCAACATATCTCAATAATACATGGGGTGATTTAATTGGTAAAGTTTTGACAAGAGCATTGGATATCGCAAATGAAGAATGTTTAGAATTTAGAGAAGGTCTTCCAAGAGACTACACAAAGTATCTTGGTGTAATTCACAGTGATAAAGTTGGTGATGAACGTAGAAAAGAATTATTAGATAAAGTTGGTACACTTTGGGATAAATTGGGTCAATTACTTCCAACTGATATTGGTGCTGATCAAATGGCCGTTAAATATTTATTGGATTCACTTCCACCAGTTCTTTCACAATACGAAAAAAAACATTCCATTGAAGATGAAACAAATCCATCGAAAATCGATCAAAATACTCGTTTCCGTTTAATTAGAGCAGATAGTGTTAGATTGGTAGTTGAAGAAATTGCTATCCTTTTCCATAATACTGATAATACTCGTATATTTCATCAAGTTGGTGAAGAACCAGGTGTAATTGAATTCACTTTGGAATGTGTTGATGCACTTGAACATATCATTGATTCTTATCCTCAATACATTTATGCTAAAGATTTACCAGTTGATGATAATGATCAAAAAATTGATATAGTTTCTGCTTTATATGAAAAAGGTTTAATTATGTTTGAAAAATAAACTAAAATAAATAAAGAATCATATTGTTGTTTTTAATTAAAATTACATCATTTTTTTATTGTTGATTACATCTTGTTACTTCACCATCACTTTTTACAGTTAAATTTGGAGCTATGTATAACAGTGAATCTAATTTATCTTTTTTTTCAGATAGATTATTTTGAACTTTAGTGAAATAATTACCAACCATTGAATAATATTGATTTGATAAATATTGACCAATACCATATCTATATTTCTTTTTTGCAATGTTTGATATGCCTGTGAATATAGCCCTTTTTAAATGTTTAATTTTAATTTCATCCAATATTTTATCTAAATATACTATTACTAAATTGTAATCATAATATTTAATAGATATTTTCAATTGTTTAATTGTTAAACAATCTTCAAATGAATCTGGATCATTTTTTATTAAATCAATTGCCAATACTATAATTAAATAATTCCTTTACACCCAATTGAATATAGTTTGGGAGTTAAATGATGTTTTAATTGTTTCTTTAATTAAATTGGTTGTTGGTCATCTGTAAAATTTGATCCAATAAATTGAATGATTGTATCTGTAATTTGATAATCATTTGATATGATATACAATTTTTGTAAATGACTTAAAATTTCAGTTAAATCAAGTTCAACCAAACAACCAATGCTATTACCAGTTTTAATTAATAACATTTGAATATCATTGAAATATTCAAATTTTTTAAACGATATAGGATACAAATTACCAATAACTAATAAATATTTGAAATCAAAATTATTAACCACATATTAAATCATTTTAAAATTATTATTTCTTGTATCTCCATATTGATTTGTTTGATTAAAATGTAATAATAATCAAACTGATAATTTACTAAACTTTAAATGATGATAAATAATTTTTAACAATTGATATACATAGCAAATTTAAATTTAAATTTTCAATTTCTTTTCTTTTTTAAGTATAATGTTTCGTAAAGTGTTGAATAAACATGTTACTTTCTCTATGATAATATTATTTATTTTACTATTATAAATTTCATTTTTAACTACTTTCAGATTATTACACCTTGAATTATTTCATCTAGATTTGATATAATTCATATATTTATATATTATATTCTTTTAATCACCAGTTATAATACAACTTAATCTCAAAAAACAATTTCATTTATAGTGTATGGTATATTATACATTTCATTATATGTATATTTAATGTTGTGTAATTTTTAAAAATTCATTTAATTATTTTAAAAGGACAATATACTTTTGTAGTAATAAAAATATTATGTTTAACATATATGTTTTTTTATTTTTTTTTTGTAAATTCAATTTCAATAATATATTTTTTTGGAATATTATATTTTTGTTGTATATGTTGTGATACTCTATATATATCATTACCTTGAATTTTAAGAGTTGTTTTATCAATTGAAGTACTGGCAGCAAATAATTTCATACCTTCTTGAGCTAGCTCTTTTATAGGAATACCGAAAATGTGTAAATTATTTACAAGGATAACAAACCTATTTGCAATCTTTTTGGCTTGAATTGAAATTTGATCAAATTCTTTAATTTCAAATGAACCATCAACACGTGTAATTTCAAAATATTTCTTTAATGATTCTTTTAAACAAGTGAAAAATTGATTCTTTTCAATTAATCCTGATTGAACTAATTTTGAAGTACCTGGTACAATTGTTGTTAAAAACTGATCAATTCTAATTTTTGATCTTTTAACTGGATCTTCTAATTTTTGATCAATTATATAAGTTGATACTAATTTTTGAATTTCTGCACCAGTGTAATACTTTTTATTAGTCATTTCATCCAATGATAAATTTGCAATTGTGATTGGTTCATTTGTTGTTGAATTTGCTTTTTCAACTAGAAATACATTTTTAAAATGATCTTTTAATTGTCTTGGGATTTGATAAACTTCATTTATTGATTTAATCTGTATATATTCTTTTTGTGTTGTACCAAATGCATCATCATCAGAATCATTTGAATCATCATTATCTGAACCATCTTGATCATTATCACCACCTTTACTTGATGACGATGTATTTGAAGAAGGACCTACAATTTCACCAACTTTAAATCTACTATAATATGGATTTGATCTATTTATTTTTGATACAACTATATTACCAGGTGTTGGTTCTTTCAATTCAATGTATTGCTGTTTTTCCATTTCTTTTAAAAATGCAGATACTTTTTTATATGAACTTTTCTTTAAATTGATTTCAGGTTTACCCAATGGTTGATAATATAACATATGTTTTGAAAATACTGTTTTCAATACAATTGGTAAATCTGAATCTGATATTCCTTTTTTAATTGATCCTAAAAAACTAATATATAATAATTCATCCATTTCTTCTTTTGTAATTTCATTTTGTTGTTTAATTTCTTCAATTTCTTTATTATTATTATCTGTTTTTGTTGTAGTAGTTGTAGTTGTTGTAGTAGTTGTAGTTGTTGTAGTTTGTTGTTCTTTTTTATCTTGTTCTTTATTTTTTTCTGCTTCTTCATTTCCTTCTTGTGCTGCTGTTTCTTCATCATCACTGTCACTTTCACTGTCATTTGTTTGTTTTTGTTGTGAGAAATCATCAGGTAATTTCTTTGTACCATATTCCCATAATTTATCATTTAAATAATGAATTATAGAGACTGCTTTACCCTTTAACTCTGTACCACTTGCCAATTCTTGAATTGTTTCACCAAATGCAATTGGATAATTACTACCTTTTAAACAAATTGAAACCAATGAACCTTGTATCTTTGGTACATCATCTTTATTTAATATACCTTGAAACATTAAATCTGCACCAGATTCAATATATTGATAAACTTGTGGATATATATATAATGTTGTTAAAAATGAAGGTATTTTGAAAAATGTGTAAACTGTACAGATGACAAAGATACATTAGTATGTTGTATGTGTTTGTACGACATTAACAAACAACATTAATATATCAAATCATGCATACCAGTTGGATATAATTTATCATAATATTCAAAAAATATAGGATCTAATTGATGTGATATTAATTGAATCTTATTCGGTAATTTAACTTGGCCAACATCTTTTTTCTTATTTATTAAATTATCAATTTGATCACCTGTTACATTTTTATATGTATCTAATATCTTTTGTCTTAATTTCTTTACATCACTACCTCTCATTACTGATTGACTTGATACTGTAAATGCATGTTTAAATAAATGTCTTTTATTTAATGTTGTTGTTGACATTTTATATGAATATATACTATATTTCGATAAACAAACAAATAATAAACACAAAAAAAACGAAAAATGAAAAAATAAATTTTTCATAAAAAAATAAAAAAATAAAAAAATAAATAAAAATTATTGAAATCAAACAAATAAAATAAATTATTTTAGTAATTCTCTGTTTTAATTTTATTTTGCGTTAATTTTTTTTAATTTTTTTTCAAGGAAATTATCAACGAATTTTCTTCTATATAGTAAAATAGATAAAGCACCAACTAAAGATACACCAACTATTGGAACTGTTACAGCAACTGGTATTAACCATGATTTTGAATTATCACTACATTCAGATTTAAAATCAGATTGGATAACAAGTGAAAAGTCTGGATCTATTATACATGATTGAGTACAATGTGGTAATGATAATGAAACAGTTGATGAATTACCGTCTGAAATAATTTCTGTGTCAAGATATGTTGGTACATCATCTGAAATAACTCTTGATATAAATCTACCCATTAACATTTTATTATCTTTTGAAATTTTAATATAATTGAAATCTGTACTACCACCATCTTCATTTGAAATTTTAGTTTCTTTTTTATTACATTCATTTGTATCTTCACTACCTGTATCTACAGATGAAATGAATTGTAACTTTAATGAATTTAAATTACTTGAATAAACATAATCATTTATAGAAATACTAAATTTAATTGAACCACTTGATAATTTAAAATCAATACCACCAAATGAATAATCTTTACCATTTGGGTAATAGCCAACTATTTCTTCAATTTTTGAAATAATTGTAAAGTTATTGAATATTTTAATAAATGTGAATTCATTTGGAGTTGTTTGATTTACGTATGTCCAATTACTGGTTAATGGATATTGTTTAATTATGTTTCCATTTAAATCAACTTCTAATAATTGTTTAAAGTAAATTTGGAAAATGGTATTTTCATTAACTATGATTGCACCACCAGTACCTGGATCAACAGTTGTATTGGTAGGTGGAGGTGTTGTGTTAACCTTTTCACTACAATCATATAAAGTATACCCAACGTCGCATGAGCATTGACCATTAATTGGATTACATATACCATGAGATGAACAATCATTTGAACAATTTTTAAATTCTTGAATATAACTGTACATGTTTTTACCAATTATTTGATACCCATTTTGATTTACTGTAATTTTATGTATACCAATACCAGGTTGGGCAATACAATTAATACTAGTATTTGATGTTACTGTTGCTGATGTACATTCTTGAATACCAATTAAAATTGAAAGATTTTTATGAATATTACCAAAATTACCAAATATTGAAACTGGTCCACCGCTTGTAGTTGATGGTGTACAAGATGAAATGTATTCATCATTAATTATAACGGTAGTATTACAATTTGGTCCTGTGAAACCATTTATACAATCACATTCACCAATAGTAGTATCACAAGTAGCACCATTTAAACATTGAGAAGTACAATATTTGAAATCACAATCTGATCCAATGAAGCCATTGACACAATCACATTCTCCAATGGTAGTATTACATGAAGCACCATTTAAACATTGAAAAGTACAACCTTTATAATCACAATTTGATCCAGTGAAACCATTAATACAGTCACATTGACCAATTGATGTATTACAAGTAGCACCATTTAAACATTGAGCTGCACAATCTTTGAAATCACATGTTGATCCAGTGAAACCATTAATACAGTCACATTCTCCAATGGTAGTATTACATGAAGCACCATTTAAACATTGATCAGTACAACCTTTGAAATCGCAATCTAATCCAGTGAAACCATTTATACAATCACATTCTCCAATTGTTGTATTACATGAAGCACCATTTAAACATTGAACTGCACAATTTTTAAAATCACAAGTAGGTCCAGTGAAGCCATTAATACAATCACACTCTCCAATTGTTGTATTACATGTAGCACCATTTAAACATTGAGCAGTACAAGCAATAACAATTCCACTACAATCATTACCAGAGTATCCATTTTCACAAACACAGTTTCCAGTACTCATGTCACATATACCATTTGTTAAACTTGTACAATCATTTGGACAAAGTTTATCATTTAAAAATGTATCTGTTGTATTAACGTAAACTACTTTTTTTAAATTATTATCACCATTTATAATTGTTACCAATTTAATTGTATCAGTACTAACAATTGAATCCATTGTGCATAACGAGTTAAAGAAATCAGATGATTTACCAGTACATTCATTTACGCCTTGAATTGAAATTAATTGATTATTATAACCAAGATAACTTTCTAAATATATACCTTGAATTGATATTTGGTTACCATTAATTTGAATTGATAGCGGAGTTGGTGCTCTATCTACTAATGGGAATGTAAATGTATTATCTAATGGTAATTTAAAATTAATGGTAATATATGGTGGTGAAAACAGTGTACTGGTCAATGAACAATTACGACTACCAAATAAACCAGGTACAGTAAGAGTAGCACAATTTGCAGTTGTTGTACTACCATTAATTTTCCAAGTATTATAATTGAATCCAATACTTTTACCATATACTCTATAATTAGTTTGAATGAAACCATTACCTAAAAAAACAATTCCAGTTGGTTCAACTCTTGGTTTAAATTCTGTACATGGTGTATTTATATCATAATTTGTAAATAAATTACCTGCTAAATTTGTGAACACTGATCCTGAAGCTGTACCTGGTATTGGTGTAGCATCTTTAAAGTAACATGCAAAACATGGTGGAATTGTACCACTGAGTAAATTATTCTGAATAATTAAATTAGTTGCACACCATGATGAATCAAGTGTACCTGATAGTTTGTTATTTGATAAATCATAATAACCTGCACCCTTACCTGTATAAGGTGGTAATGGTATTGCCAATGAATTGTTTTTCAACAGTATAGATGAAGTAATACCAGAAATTTGATCAAACAATGGAAATGTTGATAAGAAACCATTACTAAAATCTAAATATGCCAATGGTGGTTTAATTAATGGAAATGAACCAGAACCAATATTAAAATCATTATTTGGGTATCTTAAAAATAATTGAACTAAACTTGATCCAGATAAATCATATACAGATACAGGTTTATCCATTGGTCCATGTTGATTATATGAACCAACATATTTTAATAAATGACCAAGGAATGGTAACTTTACATCAACGTGATTAATAACTAATTGAAAACTATTAATTGTTGCAAGATTTGTATAAAGTAAATTCATGTCTGTTGGTAATGTATTGAATTGAATAATCATTTGAGTGAATTTATATTTATATGCTGAAAAATCTGGAATTGAATTTACTACAATTTGAAGTTGTGTTAATTTATATGTTGATACTGGTGGTGGTGTTGGACTTGATGTAAATGTAAACACTTGTGAACCAATAAAAGTAACTTGTCTAACACTTAATATATTATCAATTAATAATGTTGTACCATGTAGTTGAGAACAAGTTGAACATGAAAATTGTGTAATTGATGTGGATAATGGTTTATTTATACCACCCGCTAAACCAGATAGAATTGATGATAATTGAAGATTAAGGTTACTTGGGAATCCTGTATAATATAAAAATTCTGAATCTAAATCTGTACTTCTAAGATACAATATTCCCAAGTACGGATAACAAGTACTACTGAAATAAGATGCTAAGAATGGTTGTGGTGTTGTAATATCTTGAAATCTAAGTTCAGTTATTGAATTTTGAATTCCTCCACATTTAATTTTAGTTGATGCGGCACAAAAATCATAAATGTTTGATGCATTTTTAGTTATTGTTGATATTTGATTTATTGTTATATATAAAGTTTCTAAACAATTATATTGTGATATTGGTGGCGTTATAAATTGTGAATTTATTTGATATTTTGATAAAAATATTGATAAAAATACAAATAATATATAAACATTATATGATTTCATTTTTTACTTTGTTGCGTTAATTAATGATTGGCATTTAATGATTAAAATAATGAGACATACAAATCTTCGTAAAAAATAAAAAAAATTCAATCACAGGCAGATCTGACATGTTTTTTTTTTTTTACACCTTTTTTTCGTTTTTACGAGCTTGACGTTTTAAAATTTAGTTTTTTTTATTTTATTTTATTTTTTGCTGTTAACTGATATTCTATTTTTGGACGAAAACCAAGCTAAGTGGTTAAAGTGGTTATATATTAAATAATTTATTTATTAATCTGGAGAAAATGTAATTGTATAAATATTTTATTACAAAATAAATTTAATATTACCAATTAATTCTGAATATATTAACAGAATCTAAACTTTCAATTAATTAAATCCGTTAAAAATTGATTTAAAATGTTGAATTTAAATTAAAAAAAAAAAAAAAAAAAAATTTAAATTTGAATTTTGGCGCTAGTTCGCACATGACATACAAACACACAATAAATTAAAAAAATAAAATGAATAACTATAATGATAATTTATATGATCCATTTCAAACACCAAAATATAAAAGATCAAACAAGGTACCCGCTATGTACCCTTTAAATCAAATAAATACAAATAATAATATACAACAACAGCAACAACAACAAGAAGATAATCAAACACATAAACAACAATACCAACTACAACAATTACAACAAGAAAAAGAAGAAAAAGAAGAAAAACATAGTATAGAAATTGAAAAATTTAAAGATAAAATCGAATCATTAATAATAGAAATAGAAAAAATAAAGAATTATCAAGATACACAAAAAACATCAAATGAAATAAGATTAGAACAAGAGAATCAATATTTAAAAAATAAATATAATGAATTGAAACAATTTACAAATACACAAGATCAAATGATAAACCAGCAACAAAGAGAAATCATAACAATCAAACAAAAGAATGAATCACAACAACAACAAATTAATAATTTATATGATGCTTCAAACAAGAGTAAACAATTCTCAACCGAATTATTAATTAAAAATACTGATTTAGAAAAGAGAATACTTGTATTAGATAGCCAACTTTTAAAACACCAAGATAATACAACACAAGAACAAACAGATACTGAAAAAAGGTTACATCACAAATTAGGTCAATTACAATCAATAAACAATAACTTAACATCAAGAGATAATGAAAGAATTAAACAAATTACATTACTAGATAACCAATTAAAAGAAAAAGAAATTGAAATTGATACATGTTTATTACAAAACAGTGTATTACAATCACAATTGGATAAATCACAATCTGAAGTTAAAGAATCATTTGCAGTATTAAAAGATATGGAACAGGTCATATTAAATTTTAAATCTGCTTTAGATGAACGTGATCAAGAAATTTCAATTTTAAAAAATTCAACAGAGGAACTACAAGTTGAACTGTATACAGCTGAAAATAAGTATAGAGAAATCTTAATGAATAAACAACACAATCAATAAATAAATAAAATTAATAATTATTTTTTTGTGTGTTTTTTTATTTTATTTATTTGTGTGTGTGTTTTAATTCGTGTGTGTGTTTGTGTATGTACATGTGTATGATTGTATTGTTATGTGTGTATTCAATTAAAAGTGAATAAAGTATATATATGTAACTATACACATAAATTATCAAATGTGTTTAATAAATTATTTGAATTGTAAATTGGGGTAAAATTGATTTACATATTAATATTTTTGTATAAAATGAAAAATAATGTTATTATAAAACAAAAAAAAACAAACAAACAAATAAAAACAAAAAACAATGAAAATCATTTTTATTTATTTATTAATAACAATAGTAACAACAATAATATCAATTGTACTTGGTGAAGGTGAAGGAGTAGTTATAGGATGTAGTGGTGATTGGGAATGTGGAAATCCACCATTCTCATCATGTAAAAGAAATAAAACAGTTGTGTTAGATGATACTAGAATTGATGTTGATAGAATTAATTCAAGAGTTTATTTTACTGTACAATACCCAGGTGAAATTCAATTACGTGTTATATCAATTCCAACAACTGGTATTGCTTCAAATGGTAAAGGTGCAATTAGTCATATTACACTATACGGTCAATCAATATATGAGAAATTCTATGGATTAAATCAATTAGTTGGTCCAATTTCAAATAGGATAGTTGCAAATCGTGGTATTAGAATAACTGGTAATGGTGCTTTATTATTTAATTCAAATAATACACGTGGTAATGTTTTATCTGGTTTCGTTGCTGGTAATTACATATTTGATGAATTAAATAATATTCAATATTCATGTTCATCTTATATCTATGGTGTTAGAAAAAGTAAAATTGGTGAAAGTGATGGAATGTCTGAATCAATTTATGAAGGTTCATGTTTAGAAATGAGAAATGTAGGTAACCAATTATTTATTCAAGATCATTCTGGTACAATTCGTGTTGGTTCTTTAATAGGTAAAAATTCAAATGAATTACCAATTGTTTATACTGATTCTAAAATGGCACTTTTTGAAATATCTTCAACACATATCTACTATACACATAATGTCGATAAAAAACTATACAAAGTACCTTTAAATTCAAATAGAAATTCAATTATTGGTGGTAAAACACTTGTATTAAATGAATTCCCTTCATCATTTAAATTTCATAATGATTTTATTTATTATCAAATTGGCTCTAAAATTGCTAGAGTTTCAACATTAACCGCAAATTCAATTCCTCAAACATTATTTGAATCTTCATCATCTACCGCTCCTGGTCATTGTATTTGTGAACAAGGTTTTTCCGGTACCAATTGTGAAATTTGCACCCAACCAAATAACATCATCTCATGGGTTAATGGTAAACCAAGATGTATTCCAATCAATTCAAACAACAATCCAATTTCATGTGACTATGACTACCAATGTAAACCATATGGAAATTCAACATGTAAAGAATTAAGTTTTTCAGGTGGTAACAAAGCATGTTCAGGTTCTTATTAAAATGTAGGTGAAGAATCAAACATGGAATTGATTAATAAAACAATCATTTTATTTATTTAAAAGATTTATAAAATTGTTTTGTATTATTATTTGGTATTGTAATTATTTTAATTTGTGATAATATTGAATCGTGATCAAATATTTCAAAGTTGAAAGGATTTGTAGTATTCCATCTTTTAATTATGATTAACTCAATTGATTGTGGTAATATATTTGAAGTTACAGGTTGTTTATATGATTTATCAAATGCAATTACTTTACAAGATGGTGGAATTGAATGTTCTTCTAATATTTGATCATATGATTCTGAAAATTCAATATATTCAATTGTGCTCGGTAATATGTTTGGCGATATTCTTTGATTAAAGTATGACCCAAATTTAATGATTTTCAATGTCGGTGGTAAACTATCCAATTGTAATGGTTGATTAAATTTATGTGATAATATTAACGTTGTAATTGATGATGGCAAATCATTTACATTTATAATGTCATTGAAATTTGAACTAAATTGTAATGTCTTTAAATTGTTATTATTATTTCTAATACTAACAACACCATTCTTTGGTAAATCACTTAATGATCCTAAATATTTGAAATTTTCAACAAATGTAGGTACTGTAAATGGATTGAATAATGGTGATGTATTGATTTTAAGTTTTCTGACTGATGATGGTATGAAATCACAATTTACCAGTAACTTGAATGGGAAAAAGTTTTCAATATTTAATACAACCAATGAATTTGGTAATATACCAATGGGTATTACTTGATCATATGCATTACCAAATGTAAGTTTAGTTAATGATGATGGTAACACGTTTGGTAGTAACTGTTGATTCCAACTCCATCCTAATTCTAATTGTTTTAAATTTCCCGGTAGGACACCTTGGTTTATTGGTTGGTTCCAACTACTTGAAAATACAAGTCTCTCTAATGTCAATGGTAATGAACCTGGTTCAATTACACTATCAAATCTATCTGATAATTCAAATTGTTTTAAATTATTTGGTAATTGGTTACATTGTATTGGTTGATTCCATTGACCACCCAATTTTAAATTTACCAATGATTCAGGTAATGTACCTTTTCTAAGTGGATGATTAAACAATGATTCTTCATCAAATATTAAACTTGTTAATGAATTTGGTAATGCGTCAATTACCAATGGTCTATTATAATTTTTACCAATTATAATTTCTCTCGTAGACAACGGTATTACATTTTTTCTAATTAATGAATCAAAATCATCATGAAATTTAATTATCTCCACTCCAAATGGTATCATCAATGGTTTAATTTCCGAATGTATAAACAGTAATGACTTTTCTTTAAAATTGAAATATCTAGATGATCCTGAAATATCAATTACCGACGGTCCACTAATTGCCAATCCATTAATCAATACCCAACAACTTCCATTTGGAATTGATCCAGGCAACAATAATTTTTCAAATGGTGTCAATACTTTATAAAATCCACATCCTAAACTATCATTGTCATTGTCATTTGATTTATTACCACTACTTGTACTTGTATATTCTAAATATTCTAATGATTGAGGTAAAACATTTTGTTTTATTGGTTGTTTGAAATTTTGACCCAATTTTAAAGTTTTCAAATTTTGAGGTATCCAATCACTTGTTAGTTCTTGATTGAATGATTTACCAAATTCTAAATGTGTAATTGAATTTGGTAATCCATGTATTTGTTTGTTGAATTCATCACCGAAAATAAGACGTGTAACAGATTGTGGTATAACATTTTCATTGATTTCTAAATTATATTTACCAATAAATTGAATTTCTTTAAATGAATTGCCAACCAAACAATATGCGCTCAATGGGTAATTGAATCTACCTGATAATACTAATTTTTCAATTGATGAACTTGTAGCTGATAAATTATTAAAACTATTTGAATTAAATTGTGATGAACAACCCATATTGAATATCAATGTTTTTAAATTCTTGGGTAAATAATGTGATTGTAATGTACCAACGTATCTAATTCCAAATACTATTGTTTCAATTGTATCTGGTAATGATACTATATTTGGTTCATCACTATTTAACATTATATTTAATGATTTTATATTTGGTGGTAAATTATCTTTTTCAATTAAATTATTATTTATTATCGTTGAAGCTGTAGTTGTTATATTTTCATTATTATTATTTGTACTATATATACTGAAATATTTGATAAATTCATTATATTTAAAGTTAAAATTATAGAAATTACTATAATCTTGTCCAGAAATTAGTGTGAATAAATTATTTACAAGTTTTAAATTTTTTATTATTATTTTAAAAATATATTTATTATGTATAACTTTCCAAAATAAATTGGACATATTAATATCAAATGATTCTGTAGTAGTTATTATAGTTTCTTTATTTGTTTTTTGTTTTTTTGTTGATGTCATTATTATTTCGAGTTTATGATATTGTTTTTTTAATAGACAAATAAAAATAAATAAAAAAAGTGTGGTGAGTGTCAAAAATAATTAAAAATAAACATGTTATATTTATTATTATTGTTCAGTACATATTGGGTGTGGTATAAATGTCATAATTTAATTATTTTCAAATTTTTTATTTTTATTTTTTTTAAAAATTTTCATTTTTTTTAATTTTCCCAGGTACACACAATATAATATTAAGTTGTATGTCCGAAATGATAAATATAGATCCATACATATTTATAGATAATTGATAATGACTGTGATTTAAATAATCAATTTTATTATTCTTATTATTAATTTTACTTTTTTTTGATTATTAAAATTAGAAACTGAATGAATAATTGATAATAGTAATGTAGTTAATATCTTTTTTGAATAATTGTTAATTGATTTATAGAAATTACTATTTAAAAAACATTTAAAACCATATATTTTAAAATGTAAATAAATAATTTTTAACATTAAATTATAATTTGAATTTAAAAAATAATGAAATACATTTAATCATGTATCTGTTTGTAGTTTGACAATATGATTACTTGTTTTTGTAGTTGGTATTAGTTTTTTATCATTTGCAACTTTTAATAATGATAATAATTCATTGTGACATGATAATGAGTTATCATATACATTAAATAATTGTTTAAATAATGAATGACAATTAAAATAAATTGGAAACATAAAATTGAAATAAATTGTAGTTTCATAATATATTTTCCAACTTTTCATTATCGATAATGTGTTTGTATCTTGTGTGTCTTTAAAACCAATATTAAAACTATTTACAACTGTTTTAATGCCAATATTGTATAATAGTATTCTTGTTTTATATTCTTTTTCGTTGTTTACTATCAATTTTAAATGTAATAATTTACAAATCATTTCTATATTATATGCCATCAATACCATACTATTGGAATAAAATTGATCGTTTATAGTAGTTATAGATTCATTGAGTATACACCAATTATCTGATGATTTCTTTGTTGATGATTTATGTACTTTCTTTGTATGTTTATTAAAATCAATAATTTCACCACTTTTAATTAAATTGTAAACAATTGTACAATTATTCTTTAAAAATGATAAAAATGATTCAATTGTATTTATAGACGACGCGTGTATAATTGATTTATCATATGATATACCAATAGTGTATTCTTTTTCAGTTGGTTCACACCAAATCCAATATCCATTACCTTGAAAATAATTTGTATAAAATCTAAATGAACAAGTATCGTCAGTGCTATTTAAACGTAACCATGCATTATCATGTTTTAATGTTTGTAGTTCTTTTGGTTCGTTTATAACTTCATTAGTCCTATTATTGTCTAATATACCATATGCATCAATTAAATAATGTGATGTAATTTCAATAAAATTCAGTGAAGCTTGATCAGGATAACTATCTTTGGTTGAAGTGGGTATTTGTAGTTCAATTGTTTTAATTTCGTCACCATTTGTTAAATTTACATTTAATATACTACCAATATAATAAGCTACACCTTTTTCAATTACCATTTTTAATAAATCCTTTTCTCTTTTACTTTTATTATTAATTGAATCTCGAGAAGTAAAGAAATCATTAATTGAATTTGTTTCTTGTAATTTCTTTGGATAATGAAATTGTGGTATATTGTTTTCAAAAAAACTATCATCAGATACTTCAGATGTACCTTCATTACATTTATATTCTTGTTGTAAATAATAATTTCTTTTTGTTGATTTTGGTTCAACTACAGCAATTTTACCAATAAAATCAGGTATTTTATTTAACAAATGAAGACACATTGATAAACCTGCTATACCACTACCAATAATAATTATAGTATAGTGATTTTTTAACCCATTATTATTGTTATCTTTCATTATTTTTAAAAAAATGTTATAAACAAAAAAAAAAAAAACAAATTTATTTTATATTTTTTGGATACTTTAAAATTAAATATACCAATTGTATTAATACAATTCTCATTACTAATATTTCTATTTCAATTATTTAAATAAATACAAAAATACTTTCACACCTTTTTGTTAATGGGGTTATAAAAAATTATTGGGGTTTTTTATTTTTTCAAACTACAAATAAAACTGACATATATGATGTTTTTTTTTTGATTTAGATGGCTATTAAAAATCTAAGGAATTATATCCAATGGGGGTGATTTAATACATATTTCAATTTAATTTTAATTTAATTATTATTTTTTTTTTAACCTTTATAAATCATTTAAAAAAAAACAGTTTGAGCACATTTTTTCATAACAACAAATAAACTAATAAAACAACGCAGTAATAATAATGATTGGTAATATTAAAATTGAATCTGAACCAATTGGTAGTTTACCAAGACCAATATCATTAATTGATGATATTAAAGAAATAATTGATAACGGTGGTTCAAAAGATGTTGCCACAGAATTAAAAAAAGAATTTCAACATGCTTTAAATGATACAATTTCACGACAAATAAAATGTAATCAAAGGTATGTATTTAAATATAATTTATATTAATAACATATGATACTAACTAATATATTATAGTTGTATAACAGATGGAGAGCAAACTAAAATATCATTTATTGGTTATCCAATATTTGGATCAAATCAATTTGATTCCAATGGTCATGTTTATATGGATAGAAAGACTGACCATGATTCAAATAAATATGGTGTTTCAATTGGATTCCAAGATCAACATTCACGTCATATACCTGTATTGAGTGGAAATAATTTACCATTTCGTTATGCAAAGTATGCAAGTGATTATGTTGTAGAGGCAAAATCAATTTGTGCTGATAAACCATATAAACAAGCTATAATTAGTCCATCGGCATTAATGTTGGTATACCCATCAACACCAATTCCAAATTATTCTAGAGATCAGTTCATTGCTGACCTTTTAAATGAAGCTGAAAAAGATATTCGCCAATGTTTTGAAGCAGGTGCTAAAACTGTTCAATTGGATGCAACTGAATTACGTTTATCATTAAAACTTGATCCATCAGGTGGTTTGTTTGGTTCAATGGTTCAATTAATTGGATCGTTATTATCAAGATTCACCGTTGACGAATTAAAGAATATTGGTATTCATGAATGTAGAGGTGGTGATCAATTATCACCACATAGTGAAACTGTTGATATTGTACAAACATTGTTACCTGCTTTATTCAAATTACCAGTGGGTCGTTTCTACATTGAATATGCACAAGAATCAAATAGATCTGAAATATTACAATGTGTAAAATCAAATATTCAACCACATCAAATTGTATTTTTCGGTTGTACTAAAGTATCTCGTGAAGTTGAATCTGTTGATGAAATATTGAAATTGGCTTCTGAAATTGCATCTGTAATCCCACATCATCAATTTGGTTTAACTGATACCTGTGGTTTCTCCCCATTCTTTGATGATAAAACTTTATCACGTGATATTGCTTTCTCTAAAATGTTAAATCGTTCAAATGCTGCTAAATTATTAGAAGATCAATTAAATAACAAATAAATAAAAAAAAAATGAAAATTTTTAATCAAAACTAACTTTTTTTTTCAATTTTTTTCAATTTGTGAACATTTTTTTTTACGGAAAACAGATAATGTCAGACAATAATAATAAAAAAGTTGTTTGTGTATCTATTGGTGTAATTGAAAATGATAAATCTGAAATATTAATTACCAAAAGAATAACCAAACATTTATTTGGTTGTTTAGAATTTCCTGGTGGTAAATTTGAAGAGGGAGAAACAGCAGAACAAGCATTAAAAAGAGAATTATTAGAAGAAGTTGGTGTTGTCGTTACAGGTGAACCAAAATTATTAGATATAGTAATATTTGAATTTCAAGAACTTATTGGAAAATTACACTTTTTTAAAATTAATCAAAGTCAATGGTCAGGTGATAACATACATGGAAAAGAAAATCAACCAATGTATTGGATTAGAAAACAAGATTTAGATTATAAACAATTCCCAGAACCAAATAAAAATATGGTATTACAATTAAATGAAAATAAAATTTAATTATTTATTCAATAGTTTTTAATTTGTTTTCAAATTTTGAAATTTGTTTCTTTTTGGCTAGGTAGTAAGATAAACTAATAACAATAATAGATACAAATGCGAACCAATTATAATACCTGCTAATTGAGATGATGCTAATTTAGATGATGATGATGGCGGAGATACACAAATTGATTGTTCATAATTTGATGCTGGTACACTATCTAATAAAACAGAGAAATCTGGATCAACGATTGCAGATACATCATAGTTGGGCAATGTAATGCCAATATATGTTTGTAAATTTGAATTTTGATCACTTTTAATTTCATTTAATGATGAATCTAATAATTTATTTGAAATTGTTTGAAATTTTGAATCTATAATTGCTCTTTTTATAAATCTACCATTTAGAGAATCAATTTGAATTTTTAAATAGTTATCACCATCAGAAATGATTTTAAAGTTCATGTGATAAACTTTAGATATGTAATGTTATAATTTAATGTTATATATATGAATAATAATTGTACACGTTGTGATAATTGTGGTGAGTAGAATAATGAAATAAAATCCTCATTCTTTTGTTTATTATGATATTCTAAACTTTAATAATGGTGAAATAATAGAAATCTGCAACTGATTCCCTAATGGGCTAAAACCTTCTACAGGACAAAACCATTTAGTAAATATTTCACATTTGTAAACAATCTAAACTATATATAAATAACGACTTCTTTATATAAACAATATCTGTACCATTCTGTATATGCTGCGCATCTTCATAAAATAAATGAAAATTAATTAAAATTAATTAATTTAATTTTTATGCGTAACTACTATTTTTAACTTAAATGAATTTGTCAGAATTCATTACAGTTCATGTATTTGTATTTGATGATTTAAATGAAGCAGACATTATTAATTGAAGATGATTTAATTTTGACTGGAATGGATATTTTGTAATTTCAATTGTATATTTAATTGTTGATGGATTCATTGTTAAATTTGTATTTGCAAATTCAATAAATGTTAATCTATCAAACCATTCTAAATAAACTGTTATATTTGTAATTTCCAATACTTGATTGTTGTTTAAAGGATCTGTTATTGTTATATTTGTAAAATATTTATTCTTTTTTGAATTTATTTCAGAGAATATCCATTTATCAAATGTAAATGTGTTTACAGATACAAAGTTATAAGCTAATTCTCTAATTTATACTAATGATATTAGTGATTTGAACAAGTATCTTCTAACATCTTCATTATCTATAATTGGTATTTCAGTTGAAGGATTTGTATTATTTAAATTTGGATTTGGTACAATTTTTACTTTTGATAAACAATCAATACCAACCCATGGTGGGTAACAAAAACATTCATAATTAGCATTATTACAATACCCATTATCTTTACCAACACATTCTGGTTTTCCAATACATTTAGTATTTCCATTTGACGGAGATGGTGTTAATGTAACATAAGGTGGTTGAATGAAAGTTGTATTAAAATAAATTGGTGCAACTGTAAATTGATTTGACTTTACATTTGTTGATGTACTTAACACAACAATGTATGGTTTTGTAGTCGTAGGAATATTATCAATTATTATTGAAGTTGGGGTAATTGTAGTTGGTGTGAATGAAGTATTATATCCATATATATCATCTAAGAAATAAATAGTTACCCCAACAACACTTTCAAATGAACCATACAATATTAATCTACCACCTTTTGAAGTAACTCTTTGATTAGAAATTATAGTTGGTGAAAGTCCAAATTTATTTAATGCAATTGAAGTATTTACAAATGAATGTACATCAAACAATGGAAGTAAATCTGATGTTGCATGACCACCAAAATGACCACCATTAATAACAAGACCATAATTACTAAATGTTAATAAACCAGGATACCCAAACCCAAATGGTAGTTCAACATCACATGAATACCTTGCCGTTTTATCTTGTACCCATAGAATCTTTGGTATACATTGAAGTAATTCAAATCTACTATTTTGAATAAATGATTGACTAATTTTAATACCACTTTCTGCATCTTCCAATTGAAATTCAAATGATTTATTTCTATTACTGTTTACAACAATTGTACCATTTGGAAGTGACGATATAAAGTCAGTTAACTGGTGCAGTTATATCCTATTGATTTAAATTTGGATAAACAAATGAAACTTCAATTATATTTGATTGGTCAAAGTAATATCTAAAAGGATTCTTTGTTTGTTTAATTGCAATTGTTGGATATATTTCAAATATTGAATATGCACCATTTATATCATATAATTCAACATATAGTATTTTATAACTTTGAGATACACATGGATTTATTGTATTTACCAATATTGAAAAAACACCATTAATTGAATCATTATTTGTAAAATTAAAATGGAAAATTGAATTATCTAGAGTACCAGTTATTTTAATATACCCATACTAGAATCCCACATTATCTTCAATTTCAAATTCAACATTATTTGATCCATACCCAAAAATCATTGAATAATAATTATAATCTACTATTGTAAATGATTGTTTGTGTAATGGTATACCATGGTAATCATTTGTTATTAATTTGTGGATACTGAATAATAGTAAATACTAAATTTATAAATAATATACTATTAGTATTTACGTATGTTAAATACTAAACATAAAAGTGTTCATTATCAATGCTGGTTAGCATGGAAACAATTATTTACCAAAAGTGAATTTGATAAATTGGATATGAAAACAGTTCAACCAAAATTCAAAACAAAACAAAAATTAAAATCAATTTACAGGTTAATAATGGATGTCAAGAACAAGAATTAGAACAGGTATGAACCAACTCCTGGTCAATTGATCATTCAAAATGCAACCAACTCAAGTATACTTCCATTTAGATTAGCAAGAGAAATAACCATTAACAAAGGTAGAGATTTGGTTTGGAAATACCTTTTGAAAACACTGCCAAAGATATTAGAAGATAGGTGAAGTTGTGCGATGGTATTGAAACATCACAACATATATTTTTCACTTATCCAAAAATTAAAAATCAATCAATCATCAATGAAATCAACACAATCAAGATCCACAATATTTTAGAAAAAGTTAGTAAGAAATGGAACTACAACTTAATGAAGATTGTTATTCCTGAACACTTTGTTCCATACTGCTCAATTAGAACCAACTTTCAAATTAATCAATAAATAACATCAACAAAACAAATCAAAATAAATCAACACACTAAATTATAAACCACAAACAAACAACAAATCATTCAAACCAGATCCAACAATCAATATGTAGTACTACTCAAAGATAAAACAATAATTAAAAAAAATAAAAGGTATTACGGTATTGGGTAGAATAATAAAAGAAAATTTGAAATGTATATATACGATAATGAATTATTCATTTTCGTTGAAATCTATATTAATGAATTATATATTGGATGTTTAGTATATGAATAGGTGAGTGATTTAATATTTATAAAGAGGTTGTGAATTGAAATTAAAATTATAATTAAAAATATATTTTTAAAGATATGATAACTCAAGTAACATTGGTCCATATATTAATGTATGAAGTGATTATTGTATTTGCAACTAAAAATACAAAATATTATATCAACCCAAACAATTATTTATAAATTAGAAAAAAAAAAAAAAAAAAAAAATGAATAAAATAGGGGTAAACAATGAACAGGTAATTGTGTTGAGTATCAAGCGGATAAAAGTGAAGTAGGTGGAGTATTGGTTATTTAGTTGAAATAATAGGTATATGATATCAAATTTTATTTTTGTGTATTAGGTTGTAATTGGTCTGCCTTTGTTGCAAGTATTTTAGCGTCATCAACATTTGTCTTACCATGAGAATCTATATTAGTTTGAAGATTTGATTCTAAACACACTTTACTAATATCACCAAATTCAGTTTTCTGTGGTTGATGTGGGGGATAAAATTTAAGGGATTAGTACAATTGCAATATTGTTAAATTAAGAGGAGGATGATCAGAATGTGGATGTGGATGAGGATGATGGTGTGAATGTATATACATACTAATAATGCTATAACTTCATCTGTTGATAAAGCAACGTTAACACCCAATTGATCACGATATAAACAGATATAAAGTAAATCTTGACAATCTTCATTAAAATATATATAACCAGTACCTAAATCACCATTACATATTTGACCAATTTTCTCTGTTGAAAGTGGGAAATTAAAATTACTTTTGAATGTATTTTTGTTTGTATTTCTAATTAATGTAATTGGTTCAATTGGAGCAGGTAAATTCATTGGCGCATCAACATATTTTTTAGCAATTGTAGCGCATGTTACTAAATTTTGTAACTCATTTATTGATTGCCTTTCTAAATTTGCTAAATTTGTTGGTACTTTCACATCAATTTTAACATCAGTTTTCTTTCCTTTACTATCAAAATTTGGAATAATATATGATACTGGTAATATTACTTCTTTTAAAATTTCAATTTTAAATGTAAAATAATCACATTTTGGTAAATTTAATGGACATATAAAAACACGATTTTCAATACTTGGGTATACATTAACTGAAAATGGTTCTGTTTCAACATCACTTTTTGTTAATAATTGTTGATAATTTGCTGGTTTTGTTACTCTTAATTTTAACATTGATTTATAATCAGATGATGCGTTTTCATTTGAATTTGGAGTGATTTCATTTAAATTTGTTCCATCTAATTTATATTCATCTTTTATTATTTTTCCAATCCAATCTAAATTAAATTTTGCCCTAACGGTGAATAAACTATTTAAAATTCCATATTTATTTGGATTTTTTTGATCATCGTGTGATCTAAACCATGATACTCTTCTTGTAAAAAAATCAACTAAATATCCTAAATCTGTTCTACAAAATGCACCACCACCTCTTAATATCTTTGTGAGTGTGTTTTTAAAATAAATAATTAATAAAATTGTTTGGATTATTGAATGATAAGAGGTGATAGTGAAGTGATATTGATATTGAAAATATACATACTTGAATACCTTGCCAATTTAAATCACCAACACAAAATACAGTATCTTTATCATTATTATAACCATAAAATAATTTAGAATGATCTTTACTAGTTGAAATTTCGTTGAATGATTTTTTTATTAAAGTTTCAGATTGAAATTTATATACTAAATGAAGATTATCTTCAGTTTTAATTAAAGTATCATCTTCTATCTTAACACTTGTCATTGTATGTGATATCCAATTATTAATTTCAGTATATTGATTTTTAATGTATTTCCATATAATTTCATATTTAATTTTACTAATATTTGGAATTGGATTTGATTGATAATTTGCCCTTAAATTTTTATTTGAAGTTTGTACAAAATATTTTCCATTTAAATGATCCATTGCTTTAAAATAATGAACATTATCATAAACAAGTGGATCATCTGATGTTATGTCATTACCTGCAATTTTCAATGCCTAAATATATCAATATTAGAAAATTTCGTTTTTTTCACATGATAAAAATTGGAATTCTTTTTTTTTTTTTAAATTGAGATTAAATATAAATACATACAATGTGTTTCCATTTACCAATTTCAATTTTATTTTTCCAAAATGGGTTTTTTAATATTGTTTTTTCTAAAAAAGCTTCCATTTTATCAAAAGTTTTAATACCATTCAACTCGTTTTGTTGAACTAAATCAAATTCTCCTTCAAAATCCCAACCTTTTCTTGAATTAATTACATCTTTTGATTTACTTGTACCCTCAAGTAGTGAAAGTGAAATAAAACTTGGAGTATCTTTCTCTTTATTTAAACGTACATTATCAATTGTGTGCAAGTCTGAATTACTATAAATTAAATATTTTGGTATAATATTTAATTCAGATGTTGATAATTCAATACACATTGCATGTTGAGAATATGAATTAGCTCCAGCTTCATGAACAAATCTATTTGTGTCTAGAGTTGGTGCTTTTGGAAATGAATGAATAACATGTATTCTACATACCAGAGTGTATTAGTAATTTGTGCATTTAATAGTAGTAATTTAAAATGATATAATATCATAATAATACACCACAATACACTGTTATAACTTACCCTCCATTTTCATTCCAAATAAAAAATCCTTTAGCATGTGCTGAATTTGGACCTGATGCTGTTTTTTGAGAAATTTTCTTATTATTTAAAAGTTCTTCTGTTACGTCATCATTATATGTAATACTATGATAATTTAAAGTATCATATGATTGTATATATGTATCATATAATGGTGATTCTGGAATTTTTCTTGTACTATATTCTTTTACTTCTAAAATTGTTTTTGAACATTGTAAATTACTATCAGTGTAAATAGCATCTTCTATTTTTAATTGATTTAAAAACCACCAATTAACTTCACCTTGGTCTGGTATTTTATGTTTTGGAAAATCTTTATAAATATTTTTTGTTGTAATACAATGTGGTCTTTTTGGTGGAACTTGTGCAATGGTTAAACCAAAAATTATAAATATTATTAATATTATTAATTTCATTATTAATTATTACTTCTATTATAACAACACTGTTGAAAACGAATGATAAATTGTAAAAACGAACGAATGATAAAAAAAAAGCAATAGTGTTTGTATGTCAAGTTTTCAATCAAAGATATTATTGTTTTCAGACACAATACACTGGTTTTTATAAATTAGTTTTATTTTTTATTTAAAAAAAAGCAAATTTATCACACCACGAGCACTCTTTTTAAAACATAATGGTTTGTTTATTGTTGCCACATTAAAAATAAAAGTAAAGATTTAAAAAGCCTAATTTTAGAAATTATAATAATTATTTAAGCGATTTGCAAACTGATTTTTAAAAAAAAAACGAAAAGGATCATAACAAAAAACTAAAACCACATCCTTTTCGTTTTTTTTTTTTTGATTAATTTAATGGACATTTTTGTGTAATGTGAAATCATATGACAATTTTTTTATTGATTTTAAAAAAAAACGAATAAAAATAAATAAAAAAGAGTGATGTTTAACGATAATATAAATTAAATTAAATATTAAAAATCATATTGTTCATTTTTATCTGATAAATATTGTAAAGGATCATTTGAATTTGATGTAAATGTAATCAATGGTGTTAAACCATATCCTAATATTTCAGCTAATCCAATACTATTATTAGTTGGATATGATTTTACATCTGTTATTAAATTGGTTTTACCTGTATGAAGATAATAAATTAATATATACTTTTGATTTCTAAAAGATAAACAATAATTTACTTACCCTTTAAAGGAGTAGTTAAATATAGAATAGTAATTTCTTTTATACCAACTTGACTATTAAAATAAAATAAATGTTTAAAAGAGAAACCAGAAGAAGGATTTTTGATTAAACTATCACTATATATTTGTACACAAAAGAAATTACCTGTACCTTGAGTTGTTAAAGTTCCAAAAATACCATTAAATTCTGATACTAAATAAGAAATTGTAAAATTAATACCAACTATTTAAACAGGTGCACAGAAATTAATACCATTGAAAATTAGAGTTGATGATGTTGTAACTACATTTAAATATGTATAATCTGGTTCTAAAATTACAATGTTTAATTAATAACTTCTAATTTTAATAAATCATGTGATAATTGAACAGAACCAGCAGTTAAAAATGACTCAACCCCTCCATTAATATCAGTATCTTTTACTAAAAATCTTAAATCACCAAATGAACATCAACTAATCTAGATTTTTAATAATCAAAAAAATAAAATTAAAATAATATTTATTTTAAATTTTTTGAATCTATGCTTAAACTAACTTTAAAGATGATGAGATCTGTAAAAAGATATTTTCAATATTGATGATTAATCATCATCTTTCAAAATTTAAAATTAATGTGCCGGTGACATCATCATCATCTTCTATAGAATAAATAAAATAAAAGAATATAGTTCTCTCGTAACATTTATAATTGATTGTGGGGTTATAATTTATAAAAGTATTTTATTTTGTATTGTTTAATTTCTACTTTTAAAACTTTTTAACCTATTCATTTTAATTTTTAATGATACACTATTCTTTTTAAATATTGTTATTGCAGCTACAGTCAATGCAGCACAACCAATAACAGGAACTACTATTACAACTGGTAAAAACCAACTAGGTTTTGAATTTGATGATTCATCACAATTTGATATATAATTTGGTGATACTAATACAGAGAAATCAGGGTCAATTATAATTGAACTTGAATGAGGTAAATTTAATGAAATTGTAATTGAATCTTTATCTGCTGAAGAGACAATGTTACTTGTAATAAATGTTGGCCTTCCATCTGAAAGTGCATAATTTACAAATCTACCCATCATTATTTTACCATTCTTTTCAATTTTTAAATAATTTAAACCAACATCATTTAAATTTGTTTCTGTTACCAATGTATTTTCATCATTACAATTATTACCAATGGTATCTTCACCATCAACATTTGTATCTTTAACTGATGATTCAAATAGTAATTGTAATGTATTTAAATTTGATGAATATTTATAATTGCTAATTTCAATTGATACTTTAATTGAGTTTACATCTAAATGTAATTCAACTGTTGCAAATTCAATGGTTTTACTTTTTTTAATTTCTTGAATTGTTGATATTAACAATGTGTTGTTATTTTGATTATTTACGTTGTTTATAGATTGATGGAATATATAAGTTGTTGAATTTTCATTATCAATCACTTGATTTAGTATCCATTTATTTACTAGATCATATGAATATACTGGTGATCCATTTAAATCAACTTCAATTAATGATTTAATTAATAAATTATATTTAGTTTGTTCATTATTAATTGAAACTGTACCATCTGTTTTATCAATTGCATTTTCTGATTTTGGTGGAGCTGAAGGTTCTGTAGTTGTTGAATTTGATGTTGAATTGGTTGTTGGTGTTATTGTTAATGCACTACAATCATATCCAGTATATTTATCAGTACAAATACAATTTCCTGTACCTGTATTACACGTACCCCCATTTAAACATTGTGCACATGATTTAATTTCATTATAATATTGAAATTTATCTTTACCAAACCATGATATACTGTTTTGAGTAATGTTTATACTTTTAACACCAGTACCTGATGGAATTTCACAATTTACAAGTGAACTTGTTGAATTTATAATTGGACAAGGTACATTTCCAATTACAACTGTTAATCCTTCACGTACCTGACCATACCAACCAAACAATGATACTATACCACCTGTACTACTTGATACTTTATTTGAACTAGAACAATAATGATTTGGTATTGAACATCCTGACGATGGAGTATATCTATTATCAAAACATGTACAAATACCAGTTTGATTATTACATGAATTACCATTACCAATAGATGTTTGTGTTGAACAATCTAATGGACAACCAATATATGGTATTGAGCAATCTAAACCTTGAAATGATGAATCACATGCACATTCCCCAGTTGTTGATCTGCAAACACCATTACCACTACATTGATTTGGACAAGTTGCAATAAATGTAAATGCTGTATAAGTTGTCATTTGATTTTGGGTTAATATTAAATGACCTATTCCAATTGCACCTTTATCAATTCTACATTTAATTTGACTTGAACTAATTGCAATTGGTTCACAAACTATTGTTCCGTTTACTGATATTTTTAAATTTTGATGTAAATTTGAAAACCATCCATTAATCTCTATGACACCACCAAATTGATTTGTTGGTATCAATGATGTAATATAATGATATGGTTGAGCACAATTTGTGTTTGACCAATTTGGACCAGATGGTACTACTTTATAACTACATTTACATGTACCTGTTTTATCACATACACCATGATCACCAATTACACCTTCATTACCATCAATTTCAAAATAACTACAACTTTCATTACCACACATATTACCTGGTTTTTCACCTGTACCAATATTTAAATCTACCATGATTTGTGTTGACTTTCTACCATTAACAGTAACCACTGTTTTAATATATGTACCATCACTAAAACTACTTGTTGCCAATGTTGAAAATAATGCTTGATAATTTTCAATTGTACATTCAATTTTAGTGAATGAACTTTTAGTTACTTGACAATGACCATAATCATTTGAATCACCAAATAAAATTGTAATATCAACAGAATTGTACGTAAAGAATTCACCTTTGAATGTTACAATTGCTTTATCTGACGAACCACCTGAAAATGGAACAATTTGATATGATTTAACAATTGGATATGAAACTACTGTTGATAATTGATATTGTTCTAATGGTACTGCTGTAAATGTAAATGTGAAATTTGTAGGTTCAACATACTCATCAACATAAAATACACTATTTGGTTTATCTATTTTCCATGATAATGAAGGAACACTTGTAAAATATATTGTATCAAATCCTAAATCTGTACCATATAATACTGTTGTACCATTTTCAATTTTAATTGATGGAATTAATGTTGAACATACACTACTTGATGTTGGTAATACTAATTGACTATTATATGCAAATTGTGCTTGAAATTTTGAAAGTTTATTATAAACACATGAAAAACATGTTGGAAGTGTACCTGATAATTGATTATTAACAACATTTAATCCACCACTACCAACATTACACCAACTATTATCAATTGTACCAGTTATTGCATTACTTGATAAATCTACAAATCCAATATTGTTTCCCATAAATTTTGGTAAATTACCAACTAAATTTGATGAACTAATTAAAACATTACCAATATTTGATAATTGACTAAAATTAAATAAACCCAATGTAACACCACCATTAAAATTAAATGTTTCTAAATTACTTGGTAATGATTTAAATGGGAATTCTCCATTTGGTCCTTTAAACTCATTACCAATATTAATTAATGAAATTGAATCTATATTTTGAAAACTTGAAAAATCAATTGGTGATACAACAGGTGATACTTTATAATCAATTGTTAATTGTTTTAATTGTGATGTGGATCCTCCAGTATTTAATTGACTTGGGAATTTATAAACCACTGATTTTGAACTCTGTAATTTTAAATTTTCAATATTTATAAAAGTTGTTGAATTTTCAAAATTGTTATTAAACAAACTACCAAATGCAATTGTCAAATCTTTGATTACTATATTATTTAAATTTGGTAAATTATTTGAAATTACTTGAAATTTATTAAATGATTTAACTCCACTAACTATATTATTATCTAAATTAATATTAACATTATCAGAATTTGTTATTGGTGTTATTATTTGACTGTGTACAAGAATGTTAGTATTTTAAATTTGTATAGGTTGTGTGTATGTGTACTTACATATTATTAATATTTAATAAATAAGATAATTTTAAGTTTGATGTAAAAGGTTTTGAAATTTGTATATTTAATTCTTTTATATTTGAATTTATTGTGTTGTCTATTGTTGATAATGAAGTTGAATCATTTAATGTTAATGATGTAACAGAGGTTAATGTAGATAAAAATGTTGATTCTAATCCCGCTGATAATAATGTTAA
This sequence comes from Dictyostelium brefeldianum, assembly GCA_013375695.1. Lineage (NCBI taxonomy): Eukaryota > Evosea > Eumycetozoa > Dictyosteliales > Dictyosteliaceae > Dictyostelium > Dictyostelium brefeldianum. The sequence goes on from JABXES010001969.1 coordinate 33,949, forward strand.
ACTTGAAATATTTGTAAAACAATTTAAATCTGATGATTTTAAAACTGATGCTGCAATTATATTTTTAAGTGAACTGTAATAATAATAATTAATATCTTGTAGAATATATTATAATATCATATATATAAACATACATATCAGTTACAATTGCTTTAGTTGTATCACATTTAATTCCTAATCCACAAGGAATAGTACCATCTTCACAATTCAAATTTTGATAACATAATACTGATGATGGAAAGAAATTAGTCAAACCTAATTTTGCAACTAAGTTCTTTGCACAGTTATATTCTGTATCAAATACACCATCTATTTTTGCACTTGAACTAAATTTAAATAAAATTAAAAATAGTACAAATACTAATAATAATTGTTTCATTTTTATTTGTATGGGAATATGATATAAAACCTCTTGATTATAAAAATGAAAAATAATATTTTTAAAAAAAAAAAAGAAAAAAGAGCTCGTAAAAAAAAAATATCAAGCCCAATCATTAATAAACGTTTCGGTTCGATTTGAAAAAAAAATCAATTTTAATCTGTTCTAAATATCTCTTTAAAATTATTATGTAGGTAATTTTATTTAAATTTAGTCAACGTGCTTTCTTTAGAGAATATCATTCTTTTATGCTTTTTTCGATTATCACCTCTTTTTTAATTATTCAATCAAAGATATCTTGATTTGTTGGTGAAAAGATACCCATTTTATTTTTAATTTTTTTTTAATTTTTAAAAAAATTGTTTTTTATGGAAATTTGATCTGTTGTATGGTGTGTTACTATGGTGGGGTAAACATAATTGAATTTTTAGAAAGAAGACAAATTATAATTTGAACATGAAATAAAATTAAATTTATTAATTGTTATATTCACGGTATGAGTTATACTGATTTAAATGATACACTGTGGGGTAACTAAATATCACATGCTACGCAGTTAAATACAGTAAATCAAAAATTCATCGAAAAAAAAAAAGAAATAAAAAAAAAAATCATTTGACAATTTGAGAAAATGCGATATTTATTAGTTGTATTTACATATTGAAAATTAATTTGTAAACATTAACATGTATTTATATTACATTACTGAAATGATTTCTTTTTTATTTCTTTTTAAATTTGTAATAAAAATTGACGTTTTCGCTATGTTTTGATAAACTCAGAAAAATTTATTAAAAATAATTTTTTTTAAATTTTTTTCATAATTTTTTCAAATTAAAAAAACTTTTCTCTATCGCATAAAAAAGAATAATAATTGTGTATATATATAACAACAAATTAAATAAGAAACAAGATATAAATATTGGTGCACACAATGGATGATGTCTTAATATCAGTAAGATCATATAGTAACAAGCAAGAGCGTGCACATATATGTAAATTATCAACAAAAAGATCAAAATATCAAAAGAAAACAAACAACCGTGAAATAGTATTCACAACAGAAATATTGTCTATGAAAACAACAGATGCAGCTAAAGCATTAAAGATAGGAACATCAACATGTATGAGATTATATGAAAAAGCAATAAACAGTATACCAGAATTAGCTGTTATATTAGCACAAAGAACTCCTGGATCAAATGTATGCATACACATATATCACACACCCACACACTCACAATACCATACTAATACCTTCATTCATACAATTTCGTAGGTATGGCCATCACGTGCAACAGCCAAATGTCCATTCTTTGATTATGCATCGAAGCATAATGGTATCAGATACAAAAAAAGAAATTATCAAAATAGCAGATCAGGTGATACATTTTAATTTTACAAGATTTTAAAATTAATTTATTAAAATAGAAAACAAAAATAAAATTTACATTACATAATATATTGTTGGTTGGAAAAAAGCCATTACCAAAACAAAACAAAACAAAATAAACTCAAATACACATAGTATCAATATATACTTTTACTGTTTTTTATTATTATTACTTTATTATTATTATGGTATATTATTAACAATTATTTCTTTAAATTCTATTGAAATTGTTGCAGGTGCTTGTTGAATATTTATAAGCACATGTGAAAAGTATGTTGGAAGAGTACCTGATAATTGTTAACAGCAACATTTACACCACCACCAGTATAACATCAACTACTTTGTACTATCAATTGTATTACATTATTTGATAAATCTACAATCCAATATTATTTCATGAACTTTATATTTGATGAACCAAATTTAAATAAAATTTAAAATACAAATAATAATATTGAGGTGTTTGTGTCAATCATCTGAGATAAAAAATTCGAATTTTGTGACAAAAGAAATCATTTTTTTTGTGGATTTTTAAAAATCAATCATTTTTTTTTACTTTTTTTTTTTTACTTTTTTTTTTTAATCTGCACACATAACAACAGTTATTTGCACTTGTTTTAAAATATTAAGTGATTGTTTGACAGAGTATTGCCATTTTATATTTTAACATGTAATTGTAGTTTGACCAACTAACAACTAAATTATAAAAAGGTTACAATCGCTCTTTTTTTTAGTTTTCAACCAAACCCACACATAAAAAAAGTCAAAAAAAAAAAAACTTTTGTACCACACAAAACACTATTTGAATTTATCATATAGAGATAAATCTGTTTTATGATTCAATTTTTGTTTAACACAAAGTAATAACTATGAATTTATTAGTCAGATTAATACATACATCAATTACACTTATCCTAAATGACATAAACACCAAATTATGTGCCAAGGTTAAATTTAAAAATTTCATATCGATAAAAAAAAAAAAATTTGACAATTTGAGAAAATGTGATAAATTTATTACTAGTTGAATTTGTGTATTAGAGGTAACTTGTAAACATTATTTTATATGTATATTACATTGTTGTAATTTTCTATTTTATTTCTTTTTAATTTTGTATTAAAAATTGACGTTTTCGCTATGTTTTGATTAACTCAGAAAAATTTATTAAAAAAATACAAAAAAACAATTTTTTTATTTTTTTCATAATTTTTTCTATTAAAAAAAACTTTTCTCTATCGCATAAAAAAGAATAATAATTGTGTATATATAACAACAAATTAAACATCGACAAATAAATAGTTATTGGTTGTTTCACACAGTCATATACAACAATAAACAAACAATAAACAACAAACAATTAGAAACAAGATTCCAATAATATTTGGTGTACACAATGGATGATGTCTTAATATCAGTAAGATCATATAGTAACAAGCAAGAGCGTGCACATATATGTAAATTATCAACAAAAAGATCAAAATATCAAAAGAAAACAAACAACCGTGAAATAGTATTCACAACAGAAATATTGTCTATGAAAACAACAGATGCAGCTAAAGCATTAAAGATAGGAACATCAACATGTATGAGATTATATGAAAAAGCAATAAACAGTATACCAGAATTAGCTGTTATATTAGCACAAAGAACTCCTGGATCAAATGTATGCATACACATATATCACACACCCACACACTCACAATACCATACTAATACCTTCATTCATACAATTTCGTAGGTATGGCCATCACGTGCAACAGCCAAATGTCCATTCTTTGATTATGCATCGAAGCATAATGGTATCAGATACAAAAAAAGAAATTATCAAAATAGCAGATCAGGTGATACATTTTAATTTTACAAGATTTTAAAATTAATTTATTAAAATAGAAAACAAAAATAAAATTTACATTTTACATGTTATGTGTATACATATTATAAACTAGACCCTTTATTATTTATTACTTTTATTTAAATTAAAATATGAGAATAATCAAAATCATTATAATTATTTCTTAAAAATTCTTTTGAAATTGAATTAAATAAACTTGTTTGAATTATTCTTGTTGCGTTTGATTGGAAATTATGAGCAAATGAATTTTTGAGAAGACATACAACTTGTTTGAAATTTAATTTTTCATTTTGGACAATTTCAAAAAGCATTTCACTACGTGTTTTTGAATATAAACTTGAATGAAATGAACATATTACCACAGGTACACTACTATCTAATAAATTTCTAATTGGTGTTGTAAATGATAAATCGTTTGGAGGAAGGAATGAAGATCTTAATTTCTCAGTCAATGAAATTTCAACTGGTATTTTATAGTTACATAGATAATCCATTATATCAGATGATGCTTTATGTACATGAAATGCTGCTGATAATCTATTTGCACCTGCAATATGAATTGAATTTAAAATTGATTCTACATCTGATTCTCCTGAAAAATGAACTAAATTGAAATTATTTTCTTTTAAATAATCAAATGTTGATTTATATTGATTGACACTTGAATCAGTTACACCAGTATTGCCACCTAAAATACCAAAACCAATTACACCATTTAATCTATTTTCTACGGCTAATTTAGCACATGCTAAAGTTTCAATTTCATTATCAATTGAACTAGTTGAATATAATATTAAACCAATTTTAATCTTGCCAGTAGATTCCCATTTATTTTTACATTGTACTAGTAATGAAATTACTTGATCTTTTGATAATGTACCTTTGGTATGAGATGATGGTCTAATAATTAATTCTAAATAGTGGATATTATCATCAGATAATGAACATTGAATTATATTATCGAAGCCTCTAATAATTTGATTTTGATTTTGTAGTAACAAATTCATCAATATTTTTGATTTACTAATTGATTCATTTGTATGTTTTTCATTTTGAATTGTATTTTTAAATTCATGGTAATCAGCAAAAGAGTAAAGTAATTCTAATTCTTGTCTTGTTAATCCGGTGCATGTTGAATCATCGGTTTGTGATTCAGTTTTTAATATTTCAATTTCTTTCCACATTTGATCAATTGAAACACTACCATCAAAACGACAATGTAAATCTGATTTAGGTAATCCTTTAAGTAACTCTAATGTAATGGTAGGATAGTTGGTAACATGTTTTAAACATTTACTACCAATTATACTATTGTATGTAACTTTATCTAAATTTGCAATTTCATGTTCAACATTTAAACCCATTGCTTCAAAATAGTATGACTTGTTTTCCAATACACCTGATAAATCAAATCCATTTGATTTTAATACACGTAATGCATTTCTAAAGCTTTCTCTACGAATATTTAATTTTATTGGTTGACCAATGAATGCTGATGAGAATGAGTAGTCAATTAAACGTAATACTTGTTCTGTATTGAAATTAAATGTATCAATTGCTAATTTATATTCACTTGAGAGGGTAATGTTACTCATTGTAACATTATCTGTACATAAACATACAATTGCACCTTGATCAAAATATTTACGAATTGGATGATCACCTGGTTTAGCCAATGCTTTAATTTGGTAGTTACTTGTTATACAACATTCAATTGGTATCTTTCTATCAACAACGTAATTCAATAATTCTTGATTCTCTTGAATTGCAATACCATGTCCAATTCTATTTAAACCACAATAAATTGAATCTGCAACACTATTCCAATTGGAATCTTCACCAGAGTGTAATGTGATATTTAAATTTTTACGTTTGATAATTGAAAATGCTTCAAAATGATTCTTACTTGAAAATCCATTTTCAGGTCCTGCCAAATCAAATGAAATTGCACCCTTTTCTTTAAATCTACATGTAATTTCTGCTAAATCTTTTGATGTTTGTGGATCCAAATGACGTAAACCACATACAATAATTCTAACAGTAATATTTAATTTCAATTCTGCCAATGACATACCTTCACATACTGCAGTCATAATTTCAGAATATGATAATCCTTTGAGTGTATGTAATATTGGTGAAAATCTAATTTCCAAATATGTTACACCATCAGCTTCTGCATCTTGACAAACTTCAAAGAATACTCTTGTCAATGCATACGCATGTTGAAGTACTAAATTTGTATATTCAAATGCTTTTAAGAAATCAACTAGCCCACTACAATTTCTATCTTTTAATATTAACTTTTTCATTTCTTCTTCATCAAATAATCCAACGCCTTGTTCGGCTGCTAATTCTACCAATGTACTAATTCTAATTGATCCATCTAAATGTCTATGTAATTCTGCTTTTGGTAATTGTTTTAAAATATCAATTGTAAAAGTTGGTTCTGTTGAATCTTTAAATTTTTTTTAAAAAAAAAAACATTGGTTAGTGTTTATTTTATTGTGTATGCGATTTGATTTGATGATAAAATATAAATATATTACCATTTATCATTTTTGTTTTTTTTGACAGAGAGAAAAACTATTTTTTTTTAAATTATTATAAATGTGTTGAGTAAATAAATAAATAAATAAATTGTGTTGTATATTGTATATTTTTTTTATTGAAAAATAATATTGAAATAAAAATAATATCTTTTAAGCTTTCAAAACTTTTTTTTTTTTTTTAATTTTTTTATAATTTTTGTTTTTTTATTGCGTTACTTTTCCAACCTTGTGATATACAAGTAAATACAAAAAAAAAAGATATTTTTAATTTTGTAACAATTCATGCTTTATTATGATAATAAATTTCATTTTATTTTTGCAAAGATCAATCAATATATCATATCCAAAAAAAAAAAATGTTTTTTTTATATAAAACCTTCACAATTAAACTTTATCACTTCTTTTGGATTGTATACATTGTATGTATGGATGATAGAAGGATTTTCGAATTCCTTAAGTTGTTGACTCAATGCTAAATTAATATTCCAAAAGTAAAATTTTAATATCCTGTTTCGAGAAATGTTTAATAGATGAGATAAATGTATTTATTTTATTTTTATATTATAATTATTTTATAAAAATCGCTTACTGCCCGTGCTGATCGCCAGTGAGCATGTTTTAAAAAAGGAAAAAAAAAAAAAATTAAACATTTATGAATTTGATTAAAAATAGTTTATTTAATCGTATTCTTACTAGTTAATATTATTTGAAATTGTTTGAATATTTATGTGATAAACTTTAGATATGTAATGTTATAATTTAATGTTATATATATGAATAATAATTGTACACGTTGTGATAATTGTGGTGAGTAGAATGCTGAATAAAATCCTCATTCTTTTTGTTTATTATGATATTCTAAACATTAATATTGGTGAAATAATAGAAATCTGCAACTGATTCCCTAATGGGCTAAAACCT